>VWYI01021662.1:240338-305068 GCA_013399455.1 Anthoscopus minutus
TCCTCTCCTCTCCTCTCCTCTCCTCTCCTCCTCTTTCCTTTTCCTTCTTTCCTCTTCCTTTGTTCTTCTTTTCCTTTTTCATCTCCCGTCAGACTCCGTTGTGGGGGTCAGTAAAACAATTCTGAATTTAAAGACATGAATAGCAGCTACATTTGGCCATGCAGCAGAAATCCTGTTATTCAAGACTTGTGGGATTCCTTCGGTGGTTTCCTATTCCTCCTTCCAGCTTCCTCACCGCCAGACCTCTCGATTGTCAAGTCCCAGCTTGTCCCTGCGCGCCTGTTTCCTCCTCCTCAACTTCTTCCCCCAGGCTCTCCCTATCCCACACGCGTTCCTAGCCTGTCTTATGCTGCCCTCTACCCTTGGAATAACCTTCCTCCTACTCCAAGCGACAAACCTCATTCCTCTTTCCCAGCTTTCTGTCTGCAGACCCCAGGCTTGCCCGACCATTCCCTTTGGGTGTCTCAATCCTGGAATACCCCAAACCCTCTTCCCTACAACACTGAGGTCCTAAACCCTGCAGCTCCCTTTGCGTTTGGTGTTTCTTCTGGGAGCTGGGATTGCCCCGACTCCTGCCTGCCCCAAATCCACACGGCTGGAGCCATGTGGAGAACTCTGGCAGGGCTGAACCTGAATGGAATTCCTGCTCACAGCGGTAATCCGGCTTTTCGTGGGAGCTGACTGACAGAAAAATCTATTCCCCGGCTTGGTTTGGATGCTGAGAGATCGTTGTGCTCAAAGCCCGAGGCTTCTGCATTGAGCATCCTGCTGGTTTTTGCAGGAATCCCTGGAAGATAAATCATCCAGATGTATCCTCTTCTGGAGACCCTTAATAATGGTGAAAATTCCTTCCATTTTTAGTTATCAGCCCTTCACTGCTAGGTCACTTAAGATCATATAAAGATCTTCCCTCAGAAAAAAAATAAAACCAAAACCATCTTAAAAGGCTTCCTCAAGCAGTAAAGTTAATTTCTATTTACTAACACTTCCCACTGAGCATTATTGGTTCCTATTTTCTTGAACTGAGTTTGTCACTTTCATTTTGCCTTCCTATTTTCAGATGTCAAATTTTCATATGTCAAACCAAAAATTAGTTTTGAACAACGCCTCAAATCAATGCTCTTTCAACTGATCACTGCTGCAAAGACTCAAAATTAAAATTATTTTTAATTTTAAAGATTTTTTCAGATTATTTTGCAGCATTTCTGCAGTTTATTTTTAATTTTGGAGTTCTCAGTGAACATGTAAAACATTGGGAGTTTCAACTGAAGCCTCACTCCTGTTTCTGTGTGCTACATACTTCTGCCATATGCTGCAGAGAAAGGAGGATTTCTTTAAGCTCTAATACAGAATCCAAGAAGAAAGAGGTTTTTTTTATAGATCTGATCTTTGAAAAGATTAAATTTCCTCTCACTGACTTGCAAATTTGCCCCTACAGGCAATGCTGTCTGTCCCTGATGAACACTCAGAACCTCTCAGCTACTTTCTGTTTTCCTACAGATATTGCAATCTTGATTAACAGACTCATCTTTTATTTTTTCATCCAGGGCAAATTTATCTGAATTCACTGTGGTGGCACAGGGAGGCTGGCTGGAGCTAACACTGGGAGCTGTAAGTAAGCAGATAATTCTCCATAATAACTTTGCTTTGGATTTTTTCTTGTGTTGAACGAACCCTGTTTTGATTAAATCAGACACGAGCAAATCTGAAATGAATTCTGTGAACTGGAGGGATTTGCAGTGCTGTAAATGAAACCAAGCTCTGTCTCTTCTTGTACAGTGAACTTACATGTTTTAGATGATGACAAATTTATTTCCTCTTTCTTTACTTGCCTGTGAGACTCTGTGCACACAAAAAGGACACGGTGCCTCCCCCAAAGCTGTACATTTTTCACTCCACAATTGTATTGCAACCATTACTAACACTCATCAGCACAACACTGTCATTGTCTTGCAACCAAGACCCTAAAAATAGCTCTGCAGGGAAGGTGCATTGTTCTGTGCTTGCACACGTGCATCCAACACTACACTGAGAGCTACAAATCTCAGCTCTCAAGGTGAAAAGACCCCACCACGTTTCCTGACTAAAGCCCTTCAACACACAGAAAAAGGAGAGAGGAAACATATGGACTGGTCATTCTTTAATGTGGGGTTGTCTGCATGCCTCTGATTTTCAGCTCATCCCAGATTTGCATCACACCCAGCAACCATATGTTGGATTTGCCTCTGTGGACAATTCAAGGCCAAGGCAAGTTGAGGTTTTTTCCTGGCAAGTTTCAGCCTCCTCCTGCACCTTGGCTGGAGCTCTGTGGGCAGAAGGGGTTGTGAGTCCTCCCCAAAGTCACTTGCTCTAACAAAAATTGGCAATAAAGGTGATTTGAGTCAACCTAAACTGGCCTGAAGAACTCACAAGAAGCAGCTCACAGCAGACTTACATGGAGAGAAGGCTCCAGCTGAGAGGGAAGGATGAAAATGCCCAGGCAGGACCTCCTGGTGATTTGGTATCTCTTTGGGGATTTTGGAGTGAATCAGTGCAGTGAGGATTGGAGGGGGATGGGTTTTGTGGAGACCAAAAGCCAAACTGTGTTTGAGCCTGGCAGAAGGCAGAGACAGAGTTACAGGGTACAAACCACCTTCTCCAGAGCTCTGCACTGAAACAAAAGGCAGTGTAAGGACACAATTCAGAGGACAACCTTATAAACCATGCACTGGCAGTTCGGAGGATGCTCAGAAGCAGGTTGAGTTATTCTGGAAAGCTGTTCCTGAACCCAACAATGACAGAACTGGACAAGCAATGGCATTTTCTGCCTCTCTTTCACTTGCTGCTAAAATATCTGTACTGAAACTTGTGTCAGTGGGAACATTGTGAAGGTTAAAGGCGTGTTCTGAGAGCATCACTGAAGGATGCTGTGGGTCTTGCTGAACTAACAGGACTTCCAAAGGATATTGGTGAAATACTGCTTTCAAAAGCAAAATTTTCACTGACATCCAAAGGGCTGTGACTTTTCAATCTCTGGCTGCTGGATACATCTGGATATGTTCCCCTGTGTTCCATGTCTGGAGAAGTCACATTGTGCCATTTCTCAGGAATGAGCCAAGCGATATTATAATTTCTTCCTTGAACTTACTGGTACAACACTTTGTGTGTGTTATTCCTGCCTTTAATGCTCACATCCCTGCACAATTCTCTGTTTCTGGGATAAAAAACCTACTCACCAGAACTGTGCTTGGTCAGAGATTGAAATAGGTTCTCTGCAGTGCTGGGGGTTGTTACTAATTATCCAGGAAGAAGAGGATTGCAAGTGACTTTTCCTTAGGCAGGCCAGAGTGAGAAAGGAAAGCTGTCTTCCCTTATCTTGATCAATGCATGGTGAGGTCCCCCTTGATCTGGCAGGGCTGCCATGAAGGTAAAAATGATAATTTTCAAACTGAAGTCCTGAGCTGCTTCATGCTAGTTGCTTGGATCTCCTCAGGACAGGGAACACAGCCAGGACAAGCTTTTCAATACTCTTGAAAAGGTTTGGGTGTTCAATCCCACTTCAACGTGGCTGCTATGTCAAAATCTCCTGGGCAGCCTGAGCAACTCATCACACGTAGGGCTTTTGTTTTGTGAAACACTCAAAACATGCTCAGGAATTGAAACCTAGAAAAACATTCAGTCTCCAGTCCAAAACCTCCTTGTTATGCCTTGTTTGGACTGATGGCAATTGTGTAATTACCTCTTGCTCTGCCTCTTGCTGCAGAAACTTCTGTTTGTGCTCAATCTTAATTTTTAGCAGTAGGTGCATCAAGGTGTGATCACAGCAAGAAAACACAGATGGTGGGGAAGAGCCACTTCTCACTGGAAGCCCGGAGGAACATGAGTGAAAGTGGAAATACAGCAAACAGGATACTCTCCCCCTGGCCTGAGCTTCCTGTAGGAATAAAATTCAGCTTCTTCAACCTGAGGATAAATAAGTGACTGAGAAGCAGCTGGGACAGACTGGAGATTTGTTCAGTTGTCTGTGAGTTGAAGCCTGAAGATAAAATATCTGCTCCAGAGCAAATGAGCATCATGTAGGAGTGTCTGGTTAGCATTCAATGGCCTGGGGTTTGCAGGACTTCAGATGAGCTGTAACAGGGTTTGTTTGAAGCCTGAAAACCGATAGATCTGAAAGCTGGGGCAGAGACCACAGGTTAAAACCCACTCATTTTGCATACATGTATAATCTTAAGGAGCAGCTTTTGTGAGGAGAAGACTTGACCCTTTGTCTAGTTTTGACACGTATTTTCCTTTTTAATATCATTTTGAAGAGTATCTGTTGCTCAGCAGAGCTTACTGGGAATATCTGCTGCTTTCTGAGACTATTATTATAAGCAGGACTTGAGCTACAGAGAGATCAAACAGTCTCCAGCTGCTGAACTTCCAATGCCCTTTCCAGCAGCTGTTGGTATTTTACAGCTCTCAGGATTTATATATTGCAAACAAGACTTTTGTACAAAGCAGATATGATTTTCATAGGCCACAAAGACAGGCAGTCCCAAATCATGGCTCACAAGTAACACACTGCAAAATTCTGTGGTGTGTTTGAGCTGTGCACTCTCCCTGCTCTGGGCAGGATGGGAGAGCAAAGCATAGTGCTGGTCTGATGGGACCTGCCTGCTCAAATCTCAGTGGGATGGAAAATTATTTTAGATGTTTGACACCATGGTCTGGCTTCCAGATTATGGTGCAGATTAAGAATTCCCTTGTGGGGGTCTGTGTCCCTTCTGTCCTTTGATGTCTTGGGCTCTGGTCCAGAAGGAGACTTCTGACTCAGGATGTCATGAAGGAATTCAAGCAGAAGCCAAGGAGGAGCAGGCAGAGGTGGACAACACAGACCTGGGCTGAGATCTCACACTTGGTGACACAAACTAGGACAAAACCAGCATGCTACAAGTTCAGCCAGGTCATTGAGATTGGAAAAGCTGCTAAAACCAGACTCTAGTTTCTGGGGAATATAGAATGACCTTAAACAACACACTGGGTGTTTTTTTGTTTGGTTTTTTTTGTTTGGTTTTTTTTTTAATGAACAGATGTGCCATTGAAAGTCAGAGCTGGCATCCACAGCAGCCACAGGGCAGCAGGCCTAGCAGATGGCTGAGCTGTCAGCTAAGGACTTGATCCTACTTTGTCCAACAGCCCTGCCTTGCCTGTGAGCTTGGAGCCACGGTGGAGCACAGGCACAGACCCTCCAGAGCTTACAGGAGCCCAGAGGCAGCAGCCCCTTGTTTGAAGTATTATTGCTCTGCTCCAGCCAGCCAGCCTTGCTGAGCAGTGTGTGTGTGTGAAGGGATGGAACTGAGAGCTGCTTCCCTTCTGTCCATCCCAGTTTGTTCCCAGCAGGGCTGGTCTGCAACTATTTTGCTGAGTATGCAGCAAGGGAATGGAGACAATGAGAGATTTCCTCCCTGTTATTTAGATTAACATGTTCACCTTCCCTCCAATACTGGCTGACAAAATTACTCAGCTGCAGTCTGGAGAGTTCCAGTGGAGACACCACCAGGGCCAGGGGAAAAGCAGGGAAGAAGCTGGAGTGGAAGAGCAACCTCTCAGCATCATGGTGCCAGAATGGAGGATTTGGCCAGCAGGTCACTGGTGGCCATCAAAGGCTGCCACTGTAACAGCCACTGTAACTCTGGGCAAATCATCCAACCTCCTCAAGCCCAAGGGAGGGGAAGTGGAATACCAGCACAGCCAGTGCAGAGCAGTTCTGTTTCTGCCATGCCCCTTGTCTAACCCTGTGTTAGCTGGAACATGCTCTTAGCAAAGTCAGAGATGAGCCCAAGCCCTCTGCATGAATAGATCACCCCAAACTTCCATGGGCTTTTCACATACAACAACACTGGGAAAAGTACAAGCTCGTCCCAAATTAACGTGTGCCTGCCATAAAGGCAGAGGTGGCTCTGCCATACAGAAATGTGCATCTCAGAAATCCTTGCCAGTGACAATTAGTTGAAAGCACTGATTATGCAAATGTCTGACCTGTGATGCCACAGTTGGGTGTTTTAACACACAAAGAACAGCGAGGCTGCTCCATGACTCCCCAGCATGTTGCCACTGGCTTTGATTAAAAATATAATCCTTACAGAAATTCTGAAAAGGAACAAACCCCCAAAACCTCACGACTTGTTCCTAGTAACACAGAGCTGTAGGAAAGCTACCCAAAAGGCGCATCAACCAAAGATTAAATCAATTTTTGCTTCCATTGCTTGCATGTTGCTGAAGAGCCAGAGCCCTGCAGCTCACTGCAGCCTGTCTTGCCTTTCCTGGTGGCTGTGCCTCACCTCTCTGCTGTGCTGTCACACAGCCATGCTAATGCTTAGCAGCAGGAACAGTATTTAAGCATATTATCAAACTCCACCAGTTATTCATATACTCCACTGCACAGACACACTGACAGAACATGATCAGAGCATGAATCACAGGCCCTTTGGTCTATCTTTTTTGCACTCAGCAACTATGTCCTTTCTTTGCTACCAAGCAGGTTTTTGAAAGTGACATTTGACTGTGCCAAAATATGTTCTGATTGTGCTTGGTTATAGCAGCCTATAAGCCACATTGTCCTCTCTGTCAGTGTATCAAAGGATGAGCCCAAAAGGTAAAAATATAATCTCTCCACAACATGCTTTCCTTTGGCAGTGCTGCAGAATCATTTATTCAGGGCAAATGGGTTTTCCGTGGAAAGGACCCCCTGTGAGGACTGAGATTCTCAGGATTGCTTTAACACTATTCCCATGCCAGCATTAACTCATTTCCTTTCCCTGTACCCACAGAGAGGATTTCTCCCTCTCTCTGCACAGGTTAATAATCATAAATCTGCTTTCTCATGTGCTACCAGGCTGTTCTCTTGCTGTATCTGCACTGGTCATGCCTTTCCTCCCCTGCTCCTTTCCAGGTGTGACACAGCAACACAGGGTGGTAGCACAACAAGGATCACACCAAACAGTGGTGGATTTGCTTCAGAAACCCAGTGTGTCCTACTTTGGATCCTCCTTAAGCAGAGGAGGCTGCAGGTAGAATGAACATCAGGGTACAATCAATTCTGGCAGCTCGATGTCAGAGCTGTGGGTGGCAGCACGCAAATGTCGCTGGTTCTGGTGCCCAGAGCTTCCCCTTCGTTCTTTTGTGGAAAGGATAAAGCCTGTTACTGTACCACTCCCTTCACCCAGGTGACAGCCTCTGTCTGCCTGCGTCCTTCTCTTCCATGCTGAAAGACAATCTTGCTCTGACCTTGAAATTTCTGCCCCTCCAGCACGAGAGGCAGACAGCGTGCGCTGCGTTTGTGCACTCCGGGAGGCACCACGAGCGCTGCTCCAGAAACATTCCTGCACAGATGGAAGCAGGAGTGCAGTCCTGGATTAATGACAGGCTACATAATCTCCCCCTGGCAGTCAGTGGCCTTCTGCTGCCCAGACAAATGTCAGGTTTCGATCAACCAGAAAAACCCGCTGCCTACCAGGACTGCCATCAGCTCAGCCCAGCACTTCGCTGGTGAGAGGTGAATGGGAGAGATGGGAAAATTGCTTTTCAGATTTTGAGCTATTAAATGGACAGGTTTGCATCTTACATCTACTCTCTGCTTGTGGAATTCCATCTTGGGCTTTGCTAAACTGATAAAGCAGCATAAAAGAGGAGACTGACTCTTGAGATGCAGTCCAGCACCCAGAGGATGTGGTGTTTCTTTCTGAGGCTGCTGTCACAGCACTTCCAGTAACTCCCAGGAGTGCTAGAAACAGGACAGGAAAGCTCCAAAGAATCATGTTAGTATTTTGCCTTGAAAGTCACAAATGAAGAAGGGAAATACATTACAGGGGAAGGCTTGTGTTACTTTTGGGGCTATGATTCCAACTGGGAAATGTAAATGGCTTTATAAACCAGAAGGTTTTCTCTCTCCAGCCTAGGTAACTCCTGTTTAGTTCTTTCACTCCACTCCTCTTTGTCTCATTCCAGGAGCAGCTGGACCTAACTGAGGGCTGCTTTGCACAGCACATCTCTGCATTTCACCCACTGCATTGCTCCAAATGGATTCAGTCTGGTGCAGCAAACCTCAGGCAAAGCACACAGTGCCTTCTGCACAAGCTGGGGCTGGTTGAGCAGATCCTCATTCAGGAACAGAAGAGTTTGGGTCATCCCTTCACAGGTTGTCTGGTGCCCACTGGAATGTCAGGCTGAGAGACACTTCCAAGTGCCAGGGCCAGAGACAGGATGTCTAATAAACCTCATTTTGTGAGAGAAGCACAAAGAATTAGGAAATACACTGCAACTAGACTAATCGGCACCATTTTTTATTGGGCTGTATTGCCTCCTGTGACCTATTCTTTTTTTTTTTTTTTTTTTTGCAGGATAACCACAGAAACAGGGAGTTGCAGAGGGGGAAGAGTAACATGAGTTTTCACCCATGACATATATAATAAAGTGGAAGGGCAAGTAATGGAAAGCAGTGAATAGCAAACAAATGTGCTATGAATAGGCAGTTACTCTTGTTGTTTGAATTCCAATACTATTACTGAATGCACATCTTCCACTTGTAGATGCCAGAGGTCTGCATCCTGTGCAGGGATCCTGTCCCTGATGGGAAATCACAGAGGGAGTGGCTAGAAATGACTGTTCCCATTGCTTCTGCTTCTTCCAAGGGCTTTCACAGGTAGGAATATCCACAGGCTTCTTTGCACCAATATTTCAGTGCCTGTGGGGCTGGGAAGATACACCAGAGAAGATCTTAGCCAGTGATGAGGATTCTGCACTGCTGCCAAGTTCTTCTATCATTATATATGTCTTTCCATGTTAGATACCAAAACCTGAATCCCATCATGATCTCTCCAGGGTTTGTGGACAATTAGAAGGCACCAGAGTTGCTGCTTGGCTCTCCTGACTTGGGGGAAAAAGGAGTGTAGAATTGGATATAAAAGGATACCATTTACTCCAACCAAACTGGGCTGAGTAAACTGATGGCAGTTATGATTCAGGATGCCTTTGGTGTAGCTAGAGCTGCAGAGTATGGGTTTCTACAGCAACCAACTTCCTCATGCACATAATATTCTCTCTTACACACGCTCTTGAAACTGACTTTTAATCAGACAGTTCAGTTAATAAAATGCAAATGAAGTGCACCTTCAGCTATGCAATAAATCTCACTTGCTCTTTACTATTCCTTAGTCAAGCAAAAATCCTACTAACTGATCATTTATCCAATTTAAGACTGGAAAGTAAAATGTAGAGAGATTGTTGTAGTCATCTAATATTAGCAGCATGCATCATTAATTGTGCACATATGTTTTTGTCATAACATAATGAAAGTAGCTATTGTAACAGCCACGCAGAAGGGAGCATTCTGTTCTTTCCAAGAACCTAAAATCTGCATTTCCCAACTTTTATAATCATTACACAATAGTCATCACTCCTCCAACTACTCTATCCTTAGATTTCAACTTATGGATGAAGATCACTGCCTCAATATTACTTTAAAGCCAACAGCTGCAAGATTACTACTATTATTTTTCATTACTAATAAAACTATTTAGTGCATTTTCTGTCACAGGATGGCACAAGATGTATTTTGGTTTTATGAAGAACAAAATTTGCACCTCTGCAGTTGTTCCTAAGCCCCACATGTTCTGTTTGCCACAGGCTTGGCCTGATGGCAATTCAGAGGAATGGACGCAAGTTTCTGCAGCTGCTTTTCTGGAAGAAATTAAACATTAGGGTGAGGAAAATAAACTGAGGTTGTCCTGTTCTGGAGAATTAAACAGTGGCAATTACAGGCACTGAGAACCTTGGGATGTCTGGGCAGGAAAGATAAGGGCTGGGTATAAAAATAACAGCCATGTTCAGTTAGAGACACTGAGAAAGTCAGTGACTTTCTTGTAAATTATTGATAGGGCAAGGGGCCTGAATAATTTCTTTCCAAATCAATGCCAGAAAAGTTTGTAAATGGAGAAAACCCTGAAAACTGAGTATATGTCTGCTGCCTCTAGGGAGTGGAAAGAGAATGTCTTCAAAATTCAAGGCCTGGATTTCCCACTTCTCTAAACCAGCACAGAAAAGAGCGGTGAGGATATGAGTATGGGAATAAAAAATTTCACTATTCATTAACACTTAAAAGCTGAAACAAAGATGTTTGGTTCACTTCTCTTAAACAGGATCACATAGTCATCACAAAGAGGCAGTTCCAGCTCTGGGTCTCTTCGTTTAGGCCCAGGACAGACAAATCAGTTTGGTTTCTGATCAGAGGGGAAAGACAGTGCTGACCAGGACATAGAAGTTTAAGTGAAATAAAAATTTTAAAGCCAATTTTCCACATATGGTTGAACCAAAATTTGCCTTTTCATCTGGGTACACACCTTCCCAGCTCCAGTGTGAGCCAAATGATGCTAAGCCACAGCCTTAGAAAGTAAAAGCTTTCAAAGGGTTCTGGTCCCATTTGGACTGGTGTGAATCTAGATCATGATAAGAATCATTCTGCATTTATATCAGTTCAGAATTTGGCATACAGTCCTGACTTCTGTGCTGGCACACAGATCTGCTCCTGTGCTCCATAACAACCTTTGCTAGAAGCTGTATTACTCACACCAGAGATATGAAACTCTGCACTAAACAGGCATTTCAGGAAACAACAGGCCTCCCACTGGTATGCAAAACCCTCTAGGATGTGATAATAAAATGACCACCTCAGGGCTTTCAGGAACCATTATAATAGAAATTACTTATTTTGGGAACCTCATTGCTTGAACTCCATAATTCCAGGTGAAGCTGCTGCTGAATGGGGCCCAGCAGGAGGAGGAAATGTAACTGAAGGAATGGGAGGTGAGAAGCATCATGTCAAAGACTTGGGAGCTCAGAGAGCAGAGCAAAGAGCAGAGGAGCTGACAAGCCACCCTGAGCCAGGAGAAGGATGACCTTCCCATCCAACTGCAGGCTTTTATCCACAGGGAATTGTTAAAGGCTCAGGATTCATCGAGGCAGGGCATCAGCTCCCTCAGGTGACTCATAAGAGGTTCCTTTTCAGAATATGGAATGAATAAAGAGACATGGGGATGATGCATGAGCTTCACAGGCAGCTTGACTGTAACTCAAATAAAGTCCTTAGAGAACAAAGGAGAATGAAAAGCCTCCTGGTGAAAGCAAAAGAGCTGCTGTCACAGGTCCCAACCAAGTTCTGTCCCTGGTCCACCACTGATATTCAATATGAGCCACAGCAAGTTGAGGTGGCATCTTTTTAAGGAATCTTATTAGCAGCCTTTCATAGCATGAACACTGGATTCCCATGCCCTTCACCAGGAGCAAGGGAACTTGTTGGAAGCTGAGGAATGCCTGGCCAAATGCTGAAATGAAGGATGAGACTCCTGAGGCAGTTCCTGGATGTGAAGGAGATGACAGGAGGCTCAGCACATGGATGCTGGAGGGTTGGCTCAGCCATTTGAAATGGCACTTGGAAGGGCTGGAGAATACCCTGGCTAATGACGAGAGGGAGAAGTGGGAATGAAGCATAACAAGAGTTTTTTTCTGCCTTATTCTTCAGGGAAATGAACCCAGCCAACCATTACACCTCTTCCGCTCACAGCACCTTTTGGGATGCTCAGATTCACTCAGCTCATCTCCCCCACAGTTTCTTATATTGTCTTCTAGCATCCCATACAACCTGGGATGGATTTAATTATTCACTTCATCTCCCACCTGATAGCAATAGTCATTTCACAGGAATTTTTAGGGATCTCTCTACATAAAGACATTGTATTTCCTTGACATTCTTTATTAATTAGACCCACTTTTACATAATGATGCTGGTGGGCCTCTGCTTATAAGAGGGAGGCATGTCTCCCTCTGCAGCCATGTAATTCCTTTCCATCCAGCCTTGGGGAATGCTTCTCTCTCTCCTGCACCTGAATTATTTTTTATTTAATGTAATTGGAGAAGCTTTATATCTGCACCAGAGCAACCATGTGGCTGTCTGCTGCTTCTTCTGAAGTCAGTGTTAACTTCCACAGGATGTTAAACTCACAGATGCCTCATATGCCTCAGAATTTATTAACTGAATCTCAGATTCCTTCTAAAGAAGCACAAGTTTCAGTGACATTTTGTCCTGCTGCTGCTAACGGCTTGTGTGATCCACAAAAACCTTTTCCTGTCTGCAGGCATTAGACCACAGGGTTCAAACTTAGATCTCACTGCTCAGAATGACTCAGTCACTAAAAACCAAAAGGATAAGAGGGCTTTGGAGGGAGTTCACCAGCCAGAAATAACCATTTCATTTTTTTTTATTTTCCCCCATTCTCACTCTCCCTGTCTGGGGAAAGGAAAAAAAACCCCATTGTCTACTTGGTTCAATTCTATGAGACTGCAGCATGCTGCACAAACAGGAAGGGGCCATGTTTTTCTAGCTTGTTAACTCATGGCAGCACAATGAAGTGTTGCCAACTGGTGCCACTGCCCAAAAGAGCTGTGTGAATTCTCAGGGTGAGCAGGATGCTTTGGGAAGAGTCACTGCTGGACCAAGCTCCTGTGGACCCATTGAAAACCACTCATGGAGCTCAGGCTGCTCTCCAGAACCACCTTGGATGAATTCTTTGGGTTTTCAGTCTCTTGCCAGGGTAGGGTTTAGCTTCTCACCCAACTCTGTGCACCAATCTTGGCCTCTCCCTTCTTGGAAAACTGCAAGGTGAAGAGAACAAGGTGAAGAGAACAAGGTGAGGAGAACAAGGTGAGGAGGGGAGTGGGAACCAGCTGCCCAAAAACAGCAGCCAACCTGTCACTCAGATACCTGAGGTGAGGTGCAGTTGCCACGGTCTCTATTTTAGATGACCCTCTTTGGTCTGGTTTCAACATGTTGGGCCCTTCTGATAAATATTATCTATGTGTTTGCTGTGGCTGCTCCATCCCTGGAATGTTCAAGGCCAGCCTGGATGGGGCTCAAAGCAACCTGGGGTAGTGGAAGGTGCCCTTGCCCATGGCAGGGGAGTGGGATGGGATGGTCTTTAAGTCCCTTCCAACCCAATCATTCCATGACCCTATGATTTTATGCTTGTTACAAAGTCTTTTTTCACACTTACTCCCCTTTTTTTTCAACTAGCTGGAGGACAACTCTGAAAAAGAAAAGAAAATACATGGCAAGATGAAAAAGGCTCATCCTAAAGCAGAGCATGACCCCAAAATGGCAACTGCCAATCTCAATGAGACGAAATGAGTGAAACTTGGAAGATGTGCTAGGGAATTTTCATGGTTTAATGTGTCAGTTGGAGTGGAACTTCCCAGACTACAAAATCCTACTGGGTGTAGTTGTGCTATGTCGCAGCTCTGACAGCATCAGCTACAACTGAAAAGTCCTTTGACCATAAATTCACTGGGAAAATCCACAGTCATCCCAGATCCCTTCAGCATTAACCGAATGACAAGCACAAGTATTGTTCAGTAATTCAGGCAGAATCAGAAATACAAGATTTTGTTTCCTAAGTGTTCCTCTGACTCATTTTCTGATATTTGTAATTCATCTTCCACACTCACCCACATATAAAATGTGTATAATCACTGGGTAGTTATGAGGCTTAAATGATTCATGTTTATGTAAGGCCTTCTGATCCTCAGACAAAAACTGTTTTAGAATTGCAAAATATTATCACAAATTAGAACTTTATTTTAGTGTCACTATTGACTACTTCAGTGATGGGTCTGCCAGCACTGCTCTGAGAAACCTCCCCTTAGAAATTAACTTCCTGGAATACAAATATCCAACTCTATATTATCCAAACCACTGATTTACCCAGTTAATGAGCTAAGTAGCAAAGGCAATGTGTACGATCATTAATACATACTGAAAGCTTTGCTAATTCAAATTCTCCACAGGGAGTACAAGATCCTTGTGCTTCAGAGCAAGGCCACTGGGACACTTAAGTGACAGAAGAAAAATAAAGTGTTTTACTCCTTCAGAGCTGCAAACAGGCTCAGCTTCCCAGGCTGCTTGAGCCTTTCTGTGTAGACCAGTTAATGATGGGGTAAGAGGAGCCTCCACAAAGGTAAAAAGGACTTAAGTGTCTTGCCAGTCCCACTAAGAAGACAAGACACTAAATCTCACCTGTTCACTACAGAGCAGAAACACTAATTTGGCTTAATTCATTTGCTGTAATGTCCTACCTTTGCCACCACACAATAGGCAGCTTGTGCAGCTTTGACTTTTTGATAAGATTGAGTTGGCATAAAAAATCAATAGAGCCCTTTAAACCTACCCTGTTAAGATGGAGTCTGGAGCCTATCACTCTTTAAACCCCTAAATAACAGAACCAGCTGAGATCTAGTATTTATTTTTCCCCAGGCAGATGCTGATGTTTTTTCTACAGCAGATTCTGACTTCTCTATGAGCTTGTGAAACCCCTGGGCTTGGAAACATTTGCCTTTTAGTTTCCAGTGACTGAACAGTTCAGCCAGCCCTGAATCCAGCTTGTCTTGTGTATTTTCCACTCACTGAAAACTCCACTGTGAAGTCTGGGGAACTGTGTGCTTCCTGTGGATCTCCTGCCATGCTGCTCTGAGAAGGAGAAAGGTGATGCGTTCCAGGATCATCCTCAGGCAGTCAGCAAAGATGTCTGATAGGCCTTTCCATGGACTCTACTTCCATCCAAAGCACTGTCCCCCTCACATTTCACAAGGAAAGGTGATAAATCAAACTAGAAATGAGGCCACAGTTTGTAGGATGTGCAGTGTTACCATTCTGAATTCAAATATTTATTTAATCCAAGTATTTCAGCATTCAAATATTTAACTAAACACTCAGCATTTCAACAAAAACACGACACACAGACCTAGTTTGCAGCTATTTCTACAAACAAGCCTCAATTTCCCTCAAGTAACCAAATCAGCTTGATTATATTCCTGAAGGCCAAATTCCAACATCATACAGGAAGCCAGCCATGCTGCAGATAACATCAGCTGTCTGCTGAGACACCTGGCCAGGCATTCCTGCTTTCTTGGCTCAGTATTCCCAGCCATAGATCTCTCCCAGGAAATAAAATGCAGTAGAGCTGACAAACATATAGACAAGGGCGTGAAGAAATTAAGATTCTTGTTCATGTTCCCACAAATTTCTCTCACATCTCCCATTCACAGACACTGCTGTGCTCATATGTGCACTCCAGTCACTCCACACTGGGAAGAGCTGGAAGAAGACTTGGAAGCTGAGGCTGTATTTGAATAGAATGCTCTGAACATGTTCTAGTGACTAATACAAATTGATAGCATCAATAATAAGGAACATTTCCATTTCAATTCACTTTAGAAATGTGAGCTGATTAATTCTCATCCCTATCAGGAGATAGGTCCATGTGTCAGACACCTTGCAAGGGGGAAAACAGGTAGAGGAGCTTTGTCCAGTGGCACAGAAAGCAGCAAGGTCAGTTCAAGCAGAGCAGGGCTACAGGAAGAACACAGTTGTCATGGCTGGGATAGCAGAGCTCATGGAGATGCCCCACAGTGAGAGCAAAGCTGGAGATAAACAGTTCATGAAGGCGGAAATGGATAAGCTAAGCGCAAGCAGGGAATCTCTGCAGAAATCCAGAGGGAGAGACCAGCAGGGAATTCCTCACCACTGCAGCCACAGGTGCAGCCATGAGTGCAAAGACACTTCTGGCTCTCCAGTGGGAGCTGCTGATGCCAGAGAGCAGCTGTTGGCAGCTGATGCTGAACGCTGCCCATCCTGGCTGATGGAGCAGGCATCCCCCTCACAAAGGTCAGGACACTCTGCACTCCCCCGGGCTACTACAGTCATCCCAGTGCAATTACCAACTGGAATAAACTGAGTCAGCCAGGGAGGGAGGATATCTTAAAGCCTTACTCAGCATCATATGATTAACCTCCCTCTTCCAGCTGAACTCCCATGCTCATGTTCATGGGCTGGAAGATAACCTGGCTGAGGCCAGTGCCCAGCTGGCTGTGGTGGAGGAGAGCCAAAGCTGAAAATAAAGCCATCAGGCTCCAAGGTAAATTCCTTGACAGCTTTGTGCACTGTTACCTCCCTCAGAGCCATCTCTTCCACTACATTTCATCCAGCTCTGGCAGCCCTGCCCTGTCTCCTCTCACAGTTCTGCCCCATCCTTCCCTCTCACTCCAGTCACATTGAATTAGCTCCTCTCCAGCTTCTTTATACAGTTGTTGGACAGCCAAAACCAGCCAGCTGAGTTGGGAGCTCCAGGAAGCTCAGAGCAGGCTTAACCAGACTGTCCACTGAAGATTTCTCTCAACTTGCACACAGATGGCTTGAGGAGGCAGCTGGATGAGGAGCCCAAGGTGCTGGGGAACATCAGCTGCCTGCAGAGGCTGCTGCTGTCATGGGTCACACACTGCCTGCTCCTTTGAACATTGTCCACTTCACAGTAACAAATCTGTTGCATCAGCCCTCACAAAGGAGAACTTTCTCACCCAAATTAATGTCTGGGCTTTTCACCAGCTAGTCTTGGAAGGGATATGGGGGACATGAGCCTTGTGGATACGGAAATAAGATATGGAGTCTCCCATGAACTGGAGCAGAGCAGAACACAGAGAGCCTCCTGATGATCAGTCCACTGTCCATTCAGTGGATTGTGCAGCAGTTTATTTACAGAGATCATGAAAGTCTGGCTCTAAATATATCAACATTTCATCTCCCTGTCTGACACCTGTGTTTTGGAAATTTCTGCTTATCTCCAAAGAGTAATTCTAGTGCTGCACCTGTATATCACCAGTCTGGCAAGGAATCTGTGTTCAGATCACCAAATGGGTTTACTGTCATAATTCTTTGAAACACTGTTTGAGAGCAAACAGTGATGGTGACAAGCCAAGTTCTGTTTTCAGTTGTATGAGCTCAATTCAATTCACTCCAATACAGCAAAAAAACAGGTCAGGAAAAAAAAAACAACATTGGCTCCTGAACAGGAAGATATTTTGAAGGCTGAAATGTTTCTAGATGGTCCAGAACTGAGTGGTTCAAGTGGAACTTGTGCTACCTTGAGTCCTGCATGGCTGCTGTGGGAGCCCAGACAACAATGAGCAGGATTTGGACCTGATGAAAGAGCAGCTGGAGGAAGAGGAGAAAAAAAAAGCAGAACTGCAGTTCAGCTCTCTAAACTCAACACTGAAGTCACAATCTGGGGAACCAAATAGAGGATTGATGCCATTGGTAGAAGCAAAAGCTGGAGGAAACCGGGAGAGAACTCAGCTTTCAGGGACTCTGTGGTTTAGGGCAGTCTCATTATGTAGTTTGGCTGCTGAGTCACAGTTTATGGATGTGATCTGTTAGGATGTAATTTGGTAAGAGAGACAGAAAGCAAAGGGCTTCAGACAAGAGAAGGAAAATAATACTTGCAATAACAGAGACTATTGAGACCTGATATTGGTACACTGACAACAGAAAACAAACCTTTCTGAATAAGGCTTGAATGTGAGTAGCCTTTTTTAATTTCAACAGGATTTTACTCTTCCATTAGCCCTACAAAAGCCACTACAATTTCCTAAGGATAAAGCAAACACCAAAGTTTTTACAATCTGTTTTCCGAGACTGATGCCAAGTTACCATCTTTTTCCTGGTAAAAACAGGGATAGTGTTCAGTAGGTGAGGGTTGCTGATTCCACCACTCTTCAACTCCATGAACTACTCACCAGGATATTTCTGCCATCTTTCCTTCAGGATAAAGTTTGCTGTGAGGCTCAGGAAGCAGAGGAGACAGTGGGATCAGTCCAAGCCTGGGCTGCCAGCATGGAGAAAACTAAAGAGGCTCCAGAATGAAGTGGAGAAACTCACTGTTGACTTGAGAAGGCCAGAAATCCAGCTACTCAGGAGTGTACTCAGCCTGACCACCAAGACCTAAGACCTGGCACCAGAGGCTCTGGGAGTCGTTCTGTTAACTCAGGTTGGCTTTGATCCAGTCCCTTATTTCTTAAGGTCTCTCTGTTAAACGTCAAGCAATCTGTACAGCCATGAGAAGCAAGGCTAAGACTTCTCACATCAAGAGAAAACCCAGATGAGAGCCACAGCTAATTCCTGGGAGCACACAGCATGCTTCTCATAAGCTCATTAGCTGACTTCCAGAAACAAGAGTACAGCTAAAGCAAAATCCCTCCTTTATTGCAAGGCAAGGTATTCATCTTCCTTTAAAGGATAATGATATCCTGCTTTGAACTTCTCAGTGTCACAGTACTGGTGGGTTGGCCACTGGTTATTAACTACCAAACTCAAAGCAGACCTAAACAACACAGGATAAACACCAGCTCCTTCATTAAATTAGTATTTCCACTCTTGCTTATGTTAGTGTAAGAGGATGAATAGTAGTGCAACTGTGGGATATTTGAATAAAAATGTTACTTAAAATAGGCACAAAGGCTGCTCCAAATCCACTGAAGTCCTTGGGTACCTGCCAATGCCTGCAGTTGGCTTTAGAACAGATCCCAAGAGCCGAAAATCCCACATAACAGCATTGCATTACTGGGCTGAAAAAATCTGTTTCCCCATCCCTTTCTTTAATGAAGCAGTTCTTTATTCTATGGTTCCTGTGGTGTGCTTGTCACCATGGTATCTGAACACATGTGTAGATCATAAGGATATGTAGAATATTTGTGATTAAAAGCTCCTAGGAAAGAAAAATGTACCTTTATTCTTTCCCTTCATCGCAACCAGTTAAACAGTCTAAAATAGTCTTGAATAACATCTTGTTTGTAACTGAATCTGCTTTGAAATAGAAAAAGTCACACTGATCAACCCAGGCAATTGCCAACAGCACATCTGCACAAGGAACATCTGAAGTGGAAAACATTTGCTCCACAGCAGCATCATTAAAACCACAGGAGCAAGGATGACTATCACACTGATGGGAACTGGGTGATCTTGTTAAATTCCTAATGGTGAGGAAAGACAGCCTCATAAACATTTTAATTATCCATTCAGAGTGACCAAGAGAAATGCTGCCAGCCTTTAGAATGGCTGCCAATTTAACTGTGACTGGCTGGCAGGACATGCAGAGAAGTGAAGTGTGAAGAAAACTTGTGTCCAGTGAATGCTTGGCTTTATTTTTCCAGGCCAATGTTGCTTGTGCTGCTCTGGACAAGAGGCACAGAGCCTTTAGCAAGATGCTAAAGGAATGGCAAAAAAAGGGCAAAGAGCTGCAGGTTGAAGTAAATTCACAGAAGGACTGTACATAACTGAAAATGTAGAGCTTAAGGCTGCCTATGAAGATTCCTTGGAGCACCTGGAATCTATGAAGAAAGAGAACAAGGCCCCCTAAGGTTAAGTACTGGTTTGATGGACAAAAATTCTGCACATCATAAGCCTCTTGATTTCTACTGAATGAACTCTTGGGGTGTCTCCCAGCACCAATTCCACTTTCCTTATTCCTAGTAGTGCTTTCAGTCTCTGAGGACATTAATTTGGTGCCATAAAAGAGAGGCTGCAGTGCCTGTTCTGGCTACCAGCATCCTCTGATTCTGAGCAATTCACTCGGGGGGCTGTTAACAACAGCAAGTTTTACCCTGGGAAGATGACATTCCCTTTAACCTCCAAGGAGAAGATTCAGCATGTCCAGCAACCAGTGCAGAGCAGTCAGTCAGACTCCTCTCCATCTCCCTCTTTGCATCCCTTCTCCCTACCAGCTGTCCAGTGATACCAGTTCCCCCTGCTTTTTTTTTTTTTTACACTTCTGTAAATTACAAAAATTGATCTCTTACAAGAGGCTGGAAGATGACACTGTAAACATTTAGGAGATGCTACAGTCTGCTGTCCTTGTGAGGAAACAGTGATGGACCCCCTGGCACACACCCAGCATTTCCTGGGCTCTCCCTCTAACTCTTTGCTCCAGCCTCCATCAGCTGGCAGTGCCCCTCTCTGCTGCAGGGGGATGATGTGGTGTCCTATTCCCATTTTTTGAAAGCAACCATCTGAAAGGGGGAAAGGAGAAGGCTGGATAAAAACTGGGAAAAAAGTTATCTTTATTTAAAGTGCTTCATTGTTCCACCTCTGTGAACACACACAGCTAGCAGGGCTCATTCAGAAATACAGGATAATTAGGAGTGAAAGAAAGGGGCAGCTGACATAAAGTGACTGAAACCAGTTCATGCTATTTCCAGTCAAAGGATCTGTCTGGTGCACTCAGTAAAGTTCATAGTCCGAAATAAAATCTGTTTCCTTCCCTAGGGGAAATTAAGGATCTAATCAATCAACTGAGGAAGGGAGGGAAGAACACTCCGGAGCTGCAAACGGTGAGGCTGGAGATGGAGAAGGATGAACTGCAGGTGGCACTGGAGGAAGCAGAGTCTTCCTTGGAGGTATCAATGCTGCAGATGTGAGAGACTCCTGTCGGCCTGGTGCCTGCTGCCCACATACCACCAGATGAATTTTGCATGTAGAACTGGATGGATTTTGAATGTATAATCATGTAGACCATAATTACATTATGTGCATAATAAGGCTGCAGCATGGAGGTTTTAAGTTAGACATTAGGAAAGTTTGATAATCATTAAGGGGAATTACTGCTTGGACCAGACTGTCTGGAGGTTACAGTCTCTGTTACTGGAAGTTAAATGCAGTCTGGTCTCCTATCAAGTGGGAATGGTTTGGCAGGAGGTGAGACAGATTTTAGGCAGTACATTTTTAGGATGACCTCTTGAAATTTCTCCAGCCCTGTTTCAAAATAAGGTATTCGTGAATGGCTTGGTACAAAGTCCTGGTATCTCCATTTTAACAGATTTGAAAAGTTACTATATTTTTATTACTTGGTGGGCAATAATTTGATACAGGGCTGGATCAGATTCAAGATAACAGACTGCTGTACCATATGCTTCACTGGAGTCCACAGAAACACTCACCAGCATGCAATTGAGTCTCTGCAGGCGAGTCTGGAGACTGAAGTGAAGGGAAGTGCTGAAGATCTCTGCCTGGAAATGATGGACACTGACCTGACCAGAATGGAAATGCAGCTGGACTATGCAAGCAGGAACAACAATGAGCTTGTCTAGAACTAAATAAACTGCAATAGCATGGTCAGGTAAACTGGAGAGGCTGGTTGCTGCTCCTGGATGGAAAATAACACCAGTTCTATTTTTATACTTTAGCATCAAAGCAGTAGATTATGTACTCTTGTTTAGACAGAAATCTCGAACACACTGAGAATTTATATTCAAAAGCCCTGGTTCTCCCACTCACACCAGCAGCAGTTTCAAACTGCAGTAGTTTCAACAAATCTTACACAAGACAAGAATTACTATCAGCTTTTGTCAAACTGAAAACCCAAGAACTATTTATATGTAATTAAACAAAAAAAGTTCTGTGCTTAAGAGAAGTTGTGATTGCTGTTTGAATAGGATAGCCAAGAAATGGACTGGAAAGTAACAGAGATGTAAAACTAGAGAGCTTCCTTCAGCTCTTCAGTACTAAAATAAAACTAAGTAAGGAAATTTGTAAAAAGTTGTCTCTTTGTTGGAATAAAGTGATACAACTGCTGCCAAAAATCCAATTCTAGTAACTTAAAGACTAACAACAATGATTCTATCTCCCTATATACATCTATACACACACACACACACATTCAAACCTAACTTGTCCTCATTTACATCAGAAACAATTCTCTTAAAGGCAGTGTTGTTACAATGAGAGGCAAACATAATGCTGAGAGAACTGGGATTTTCATTGGGTTTGGTTTTAAGTTTTGCTTTTTCAAAAAAACCCCAATCTGGCATCATCTTAAAGAACAGCTTTGCGGAGGGACCTCCTACAACTTTCAGCATCCTCTCCTTTCATTATTCACATTAATCTATCATCTGCTTTCAAGGCCTTTGGGCCCAAAGGGATGAGGATGCTCACCAGCATGAGGAGCTGCAGGAACTGTAAATGCTGCCTCTGCCCACCTCAGAGAGAGCTGGAAGAAATGCAGGGTGACCTGGAGGGCAGTGAGCACTCTGGAAAACTCTAGGAGCAGGCAGAGGTCATGGAGAAGGCATGATGAACTCAGTATACATGCACAGAGGAAAAAGAACTATTCATGCAACAGCTGCCCCAGAGAGTTTATGTGTGTGTGGTTTAACATTAAATCTTAATTCTGGGCAAGAAATGCAGGATTAGGCAAATAATGGATAAATATCAGTGGTCTATAAGGCAAGTCTGATAACTCTATGGAATATGAAGAGCTCAGTTTGTAAAAATATTAGAGTCATAGCAGGATTTTCACAAAAGCACCATCTTGGCCCAGCTTCACTCCTAGCAAGGTTTATGAAGAGACTTTTAACAAATTTGGTGGAACAGTTAAGACACTGCTGAGGGAAAAGCCACCCTAAAATGGACAGCATAAAATTCTGCCTCTAATGAAACCAGAGTTTTACTGTTGTTTCCATGGTGCTCGGATTTCTTCCATGGATGTAGCCCCCAGTGAGATCCATTGTAGTGAAATTTGAAGCCTCTTTGCATTACAGACTGCAGAATGAAATAGCATACCTGCCACTTCAGTTTGTGCACAGATTTATGGAGCCATTTTAGCAGTCACCATTAGAGTCTGCAGTGCTTCTCCATCAAGACCACCCATGATAACATTTCCAAGGCGAAGAGTGTAACTTCTGGAAAGGACTGATAATCCATGAAGCACTTCTTAGCTGCAATTATGGGGCATTGGTTATAAAAACTGAGTCATAAATGTGGCTTTTATTCAAATAGGATAAAAAATACAAGCAACACATTCCCCTCCAATTGACCAATAATAAAATGATACATTTTAAGCAGGTGAGCTGCTATCTCCACACTAAATTGGGGGGTTACAACTTATTTGTTATATAAAACCCTCACAGCACTGAACTTGTGCAGCATTCTGGAATACTGTGGCACATTTACATGATGCTGTTTTGCTGAAGAGCAGCCTTTGTTACTAGAATGCAATTTTTCTATTAAAGTATTTGGAGCTCTCCTTCCATAGAGTGTTTTTATTACTATTATTATTATTTTTACAACAGCAGCAACAAAAGTCCTCCAGTGATTCATATCAGTAAACAGTAAGCGCTAAATGAGCTGTAGGGCTCATATTTTCCATGAGATAAAAAGACACATCCATATAATAAACTGTGGAGCAGAGACTGTTTGTTGAGAAAGCAATCAAATACAGCTTCAGTCAGGTCTAAAGCCAGCTGCTGCTGCAGCAGCAGAGCTTTGATATAAATAATATTGGTATATAAACCCAAATCAAACAGAAATTCACAAAAAATGGATGCGGACTTCGGGCCTTGATAAACAACAGGGTCTGTTTCTGCCTCAGAGGTGCATCATTGTGTCACTCACAAATCATCTCTGGCAGCTGAATGGTAGAGAGGAGCAGATAAGAATGATGTTTTGGGTCTCTAAGATGTCTTCTTGTCCTCTTAAATCAGTTTGTTTACTATTAAATAAAAGCTAGGGCCTGACCTTCAACACATTACTAATGAGCATGAGGAAATCATCAGCAAGCACTGAGGAGGTGATGAGGGAGCAAAGAAAGCTGTGGCTGATGTAAGTCACCTCCCCACCTTTCTGCCTTTTATGGTGGTAGCTGGAAACTTTCAGGTATGTATTCCATTATTTCTCTACAGTGCTGATTTGAAAGCAGTGTTAATAATAGATGTCAGCACTTGCACTGCTTTTTATGATCCTGAAAGGCATGTTAGCTCACTGATTGCAGCCTGGCAGAATTAATCCACAAAAGAAATTCACTTTCACGCTGCCTCCCTGGTAATCTGCATCACAGATGGCACCCTGAGGAATTCCTCCATTTCCTCTTGATTTGTCCTTTCTTTCACTTATTACACAACTCCACTCCTCACACCTATCAGCCCTCCAACAAAGAGTAGGCTGGGTTCCCTCTCCAGCGAGTCAGTGGCATTTGGAATTGGCAGAGGGGAGCAGAGCTGCCAGCACTGAGCAGATTGCTCCTTTGGCACTGTGCTGACAACTGGCACTTCCCAAATATCACAGCTAGCTGGGATTTAATGCACAGCGTTTCCTCCAGACTGACACTGAGCCTTCTGCCACCTTTGTGCTTTCTGCTACTGTGTGCTCAGACAATGTCTTCACCCTCCACCTACAGCACACACTCAGCCACCTTCTTTCCACTGGAAGATGGAAATAAAAGCCTGGAGTGTCATTAGAATCCAAGCTATTGATTTAATGACAGGGGGGCATAACAACTTTGACTAGACCAGTGGTTCAAAACAAGCACCCCACTGTCTGGTTTATGGTCTGAGCTAGAGTTGTCCAAAATGTCAGGGATTACTTCCAATGATTTCAGTGAACTCTGGATCCAGCCTTCAAAAAGGCAGCCTGTGGTACACAAAAACATTAGAGATATGGCAAAATTTCTCAGAAAGTAACACACAGATTTCAAATCTACATATTCTAGTTTTCCATGATCTGTATAAATAGCTGTGCTCTCAATCTGTTTCATACCTTCCTCACAGGCTTCCTGTGTGGCAAAAGATCTGTGTCAGGAGCAGGATCATTATGTGCACCTGGAAAAGATTAAGAACAACTATTAAATTGCAATAAAAGACCTGTAAGTCAAGATGGAATAGGCAGAACAGTTAGCCATGAGAGAAGGGGGAAAAAAGCCACATCATTATGGAACTCCAGGGAAAGAAAAACATGTACAAGTATATCAGAAAGATTATTCCAACAGAGCAGCTATGAAACTCTTTCCTGCACCTGAGCTTCCACATTCAGCACAACTACCTGAAAAGGAATATTTTCATTTAACAACCAAGATGTCCCAAAGGGAATGCACTAATTCATGGAAATCCAGGCTAGGCAGAAAAGCTGCATGTGGGATACTCTGAACCCACTGGAGCGCAAGGGAACTTCAGCACTTTGCACCACTTGCAGAACTCATCCATCAGAATCTTTATGGTGCCTGAATGCAGCAGTAACAAGCCACTGGTCTCAGCAGCTGATCAACACCCACGAAGGAGAATTTGGCAGGTGTGCTGACATCAGCTGCATGACTTTAATTTTTCAACTGCAGCAAAACTCCAGAGCACGAGAAACTTCAAATTCCTGAGGTAGACATCATCATCCTATTCCTGACCCTAAAAATGGCAAATTGATTGTCCTTCTGCTCCTCTTCAGATGAAGGAACTGGAAACAGCCAGACACCAAACAGAAACACTGTGTGGACACTGAAAATTCTGCACAAGAAGAGGTCTCTACAGGAGCAGGCCTTCCACAAAAAAATGGCTGTAAAACCAAGCAAATGGGACAGATGCAGAATAAACTCTAAATGAGGAGGCTGTAGGTCTTCCATGCCCCAGCTCAATGTTTCATTACCTGGGAGTTTGACTGGATGATTTTTACAGGTCCCTTCCAGCTTGACGTGTTCTGTGATCACACAATGGCACCTGGTGCACAGCAGGGGTGTTTTCCAGAACAGCTGCTGCAGGAAGCACACGTTCCATTCATCCTGACAGTATCCCTAGACATGTAGAGTTTGTAGACTTGGATGCACCTTTTGAGACAGTCACTGGAATGTGTGCATCACTCTCTACAAAGGATTGTTCTCCTCTGCCTTCTCTGCAGCCACTTCCTGCTCTCACAGTCTCTGATGTGTGCACAGACATGAACACACAATTTATAAAATAAAACTACCACTCTTCAGGGTCATGCCCGTTCTCCTCACCTTCATGTCACCATACACAAATATCAGACATATTCCAGGTGAATTTTTCCAATGCAAAGATTTCTCTTGCTAAATCAAACCACTTCTGGTACAGGAACAGAGCCTGACCAGTCAAAGGAAGTCCATACATGAAGGGAAGATGCAGAGGAGAGGGACATGGGATGGCTCCTTTGGCTTTAAACAAACTGCACACCAGGCACCCAGTCTCAGGCTTTGCTTCCTGGGGAGGTTATCCAAGGCTTCAATCCTCTTCCTCTGTGCCCCTGGCCCAGGGAAGCTGGAGCTTGTGTGCTTGAATCCACCTGCCATGAATTTATTAGAGCAGAAAAGGGTGTGGGATGGAGATGAGGAAAACATAGGTGTGTTCTCAACACCAGCTGACTCATGCTGTTCCCTGCAAGAGGGAACACAGATACTCCACAAATCTCCTTAGGCACAGAGGTACTCCTGGAACAGCTAATGGATAGTACAGATGTTTTCACTACTGGTAAAACAGAAAGGGAAAAGGAGCAGCATCCTTCTACTCCCCAAATGGATGCACAGTAAGGGTTAAATCTTTCCTTTAAAGAACAGAAGACAGAAAAGGTGTGAAAGAATCTGCAGACAAAAGAATTATCTGCGTGTCAGACTCAAAACCTTGCAAATAATACACCCCTGGTATATGTGGAATGATGGAACATATCCAACGCTATATGAAGGATCTGTGCTAACAGAGATTTAAGATTTTTCAAGTCAAGGATGAGAAATGTGATCTAGGTCATCTCTTGCAAATAATTCCTCTCATCAACAGCCTTTATTCATAGTCTTATTAAGGTTCATTGTATGGAGGAAAACCTGAATTTGTTCACAGTGAAAAAGCAGAATGTATTCTGCTCAAATTCAAGATCTAAGGCATCGCAACAGGAAGGTAGAGAGCACAGAAAGAGCAAATTCAAACGAGCTGAGAGGCAAAACCAGTTCCTGTGGCAATGCACACCTAGAACTCACTCAAAGCATGACTTTTCATCACCAATTACCTCTTTGTGTATCTAATAGCCTGCTTCCAGATCTCTTTTTGACTAGGTGCTACCCTGTACCTGAATGAGGATGCCCCAGCTTAAATCTCTTTTCATATATACCTTGAGGTCAGATTGCATCTAAACTACTTTCACTAAGATCAGCTCAGCCCTGCTTGTGAGGCTTTACTCTCAAAAACATCAGCATCCCTCCTGGATTAGCACAGTGCAATTGTATCAGCACTGCAGCAGGAACAGTGGTGGAAAATTCTTCGGGAAGCTTGGTTGGAGACGGGGGTCTTAGCTTTTAATACTTAAAACCTCTGCAGAGCTCCTCATTTAGATGCTGTCCCTCCATCTGGTGAAAGTCATTTTGTAAACACAAAACCATACTTAAAATGTAATTTTGTTGCCATTACATAACTCTACTCAGCCTAGTTGTGTGTCTTTAATCCCTGCGCTGAGGCAGTTTTATTGTTAAGCCAAAAAGGGCCGCACTGATTACACATCTCACAGCCACAGAGCCACAGGACCACAGACAGAGGCCATTGACTCTCACCTCCTTTCTGAATACAAGACCTTGTATTGCACTTTGGCCATCCTGACAAATATTTCATTTGCCCATTTCATCCACTCTCAAAAACTTCTAAGAGCAGCCCTTCATCCTGTGAAATCAGTTCCTAACACAGGGCTTCACTGCTTCAAAGTAGTCGCTGGCAATTTTTTACCCAGATCTGCCTTGTTGTTATCTTAGCTGATGACTTCTCGCCCTACCCTGTGGACATAAGAGAACAAATTGTTCCTTTCCTCAGAGCAGCAGCCTTTCATCTATTCAAAGATTACACACATCTTCCCTCAGTTTTCTGTCCTCTCAACAGGCTCAGCTGAAGTCCTGTTCAAAGACCCTGATCATTATTGCCACCTTTTCCTCCAAATCATCCATGTTTCTCTGGTGCACAGGACTCTAATGCTCTTCTAATGGATTCCTCTGTGTGCTGTTACTTGGATTTTCTTACCCACATGGGCCTGTGTGGTGTTTACCTCATCTATTTTTTGTTCCTGTTCAGCTTTTGACCCTCAGCAGCCTCTCCACCTTTCCCTGCAGCACAGCCAGCTGCCCTATTCCCAGTGGTGTAAATCTGATGGTGTTGAAGTGAACAGCAGTGCACCTGCTGCTCAACCACATCCCATTTCTACCACAAGGCTCCCATTCTGAATCCTTGTTCTACCACTGTATTTATTCTGAACTTGATCTCGGCTTCAGATGCAGTAATTGCATTATTGCATCACAGATGAGTAATGCACAGGTAATTCCCTGTACAAGCACTGATATTAAGTACTTCTTCCCTCAACCAGTTTTGCAACGCCTTTAGAGCAGTATCATCTAGACTGGTTTCCCAGTTTATTATTAAAATATCCTGCAAGCCAGTGTCAGAAACTCTGCTAAAGATCAAGATATATGACATACATTGCTTCACCCTTATCTTCAATCCTTGTTATGCTGCCAGAAGAGGAAATTAGATTGGCTCAGTTCATTCCTGACAAAGCCATACTAGCCAGCATTCACCTTCTTGTTTTCCTTTGAGATGCTTATAAATTGTTTCTTTTCTCTCAGACTTGAAATTAAACTCACTACTCTATTGCTCCTCAGTATATCTGGGAGTCACTTATCTCTCCCCATTCTCCCAGACTAGTTTGTTTGTTGTTGTTGTACTTGAGCTCACAAAATCTCACAGGTTTGAAGGAAAAAAGCCATGAGACCCCAAAGAGGAGGTAATTCCTTGAGGGGATTAAGAGTAGGGCAAACTATTGCTTGTGAACTTATTTTGATATTCCAACCCTCAATCATAGAATCAAAGAATGGTTTTGGTTGGAAGGGACCTTAAAGATCCAGTTCCAGCCCTCTGCCATGGGCAAGGACACCTTCCACTATCCCAGGCTGCTCCAAGCCCCATCCAACCTGGCCTTGGACAT
Source organism: Anthoscopus minutus (assembly GCA_013399455.1). Classification (NCBI taxonomy): domain Eukaryota; kingdom Metazoa; phylum Chordata; class Aves; order Passeriformes; family Paridae; genus Anthoscopus; species Anthoscopus minutus. Next base: position 268,954 of record VWYI01021662.1, read on the forward strand.
TTCCAGGGATCCAGGGGCAGCCACAGCTTCTCTGGACACCTGTGCCAGGGCCTCCCCACCTTCACATGGAAGAAAATCTCCTCAATAACCAAATTCTCCCATCTCCATCATCCCATCCCTTGCTCTCTGTCAGTTTGAAGCCATTCCCCCTTGTCATGTCCCTCCATGCCCTTGTCCAAAGTCCCTCCCCAGCTCTCTTGGAGACCCTTTAGGCACTGGAAGGGGCTCTAGGGTCTCCCTGGATCTTCTCTTCTCCAGGCTGAACATGCCCTGTCCCCTCCAGGGGCATCTTTCCCTGTATCAGGGACATTGTGGCCAGCAGGACCAGGGCAGTGATCATCCCCCTGTACTTGGCATTGGTGACACCACACCCTGAGCGCTGTGTTCAGTTTTGGGTCCCTCATTTCACAAAGGACATTGAGGTGCTGGAGTGTGTCCAATGGAGGGCAGAAGACTCATGAAAGGTTTAGAAAACTTTATGAGCCATGGCTGAGGGAGCTGGGTTTGGTTGGTCTCAAGGAGACCCAATGTGAATTTATTTGTTGTCATATGTGTCATTTTTTTTCCCCTTATACCGTTGATACCTCACTTGTAGTATGGATTCTTTGTGATGTATTCTATAGGATGGGTTACGACTGTCGCTGTTTGGGATTCCAATCTCAGGTATGTGCCCTGAGCATTGCGGCACTTCTGTACTTCGGGAGTCATTTATTGGGAACAATTAATAATCACACCTTCATTTTTTCTCCTCAGAGAAACAATCGGGCAGGTGGAAATATCTTTCTCCTTGTCCTCCAGGCTGACTACAGTAGCAGATTTGAAAGAAGGGTGTGTTGAGGTGGGATCCAGCCTCTTCTACCCTATCTGCAGTACGACGACTGAAGGAAATGGCCTTAAGCTGAGGCCATTAAACTGAACAGTCAGATTAAATGTAAAATTTTTCTCACTGTCTGGGCGATTGGAACAGCTTACCCAAGCAAGTGATGGCCTCACCACCCCTGGAGGCGTTTAAGAGGCACTAGGGCGATACAACTGAGAGCTCACAGCGGCGGGGGTGGATCGACACTCACATTTTATAACATTAAAGCCCTTTCCGTACCTCATCAATTCCTTAATTCCCAGGCAGTGTCTCCCCGCCCTGAGGGGCCGCGCAGGCGCCGCTCCGCCCTTTGTGTGGGGCGGCCGGCGGCGCAGGCGCGGAGCGCGTTTCCTGCCGCCCGTGTCAGAGCCGGGCCCGCTCGGCCTCTCCCGCCGCCGGAGCGGAGTCGCGTTGACTGCCCAGAGTCCGCGAGTCCCGCTCCGCCCCCGCCGCCTCAGGTGAGTCCCGGCCGCGGCAGCGATGGGCGGCGGGCAGTGGGGAGCCTGCGGGCCCGCTGGCGTGAGGGGAGGGCGGGGGGGAGGCACCGCAGCATCGCTGCCCCGAGGGGCTGCGGGCGCCCTGCTGAGGGTGAGGCGATGGGCACCGCTCAGCCTTTCGCCCTGAGGGGCCGCGGAGGTGCGCTCCATTCCCCACGCTGTGCAGCCGCATATCCCCCGCTGTACCCCCTACGGCCCCCTGTGTTGGCAGGGCCGCAGCCTGCAATCCATCCCCATCCCGGCGGCTTTATCCTGCTGACGGTGTCTTGTGTCAGGAGGTGCCCGGGAGGAGTCACCCCGCTGGGAGATCCGCGCTGAGGGACTTGGGAGGGAGCGACAGTGCTAGGAGGGTGTCCTTCGTCGCAGGTGCTTCGCTTCCAGGTGTTTGGAGGTGGTGTAGGTGCTCAGAGAATAGGCAAGGATTAAAAAGATCCATTTCTCTCTGTCACACGTTCCATCTCCATTTCTGAGCCCGTATCCTGGCCTGTTGCTTGTCACAATATGTTGCTTTCGCCATGTATTTCTCACCCCACTGAGAGGTGGCAGCAGTTGAGCCCTGTACATCCCAACCTCGATCCTTTCAGGCCTTGTACTGAAAGAAATGCTCTACAAAGGTGCTAGATTTCCCTTTCGTTCTCCATTTTAAAATATTTTATTGAAACTCAAAGTCAGTTGCTTTCCATTTGAAATAAAACTTCATTAAGCACTTCATTAAGTAGTTGGTAACAGTATCTTCCCCATGTGAGACTCTGAGGTTGGATGACAGGAAGGCATGGAGGTTATTAATTTGTCAAGAATCATAAAGCCAGCAGCATTTTGCCTGGTGAAATATGAGTTGGATTTTGTCTGTGTATTAGTAAGGAAGAAATATAACTGAAAAACTTCTTTAAGATTTATATTCCCGAAGAAAATATCACTGTATCTATCAGGAGACAGAAGTAGCACTGCTTTTTGAGGTTGTCATCATTGTTGTGTTGTATGGTTTTGTAAGCAAACCAAAATGGAAAAAGGTGGCTTGTGGCCGGTTATGGAGCTCAGGTAACTCAATCAATGGGAAGGAATGGATCATAAAACTTTGGGTTGGTATTGGGAACAGCTAAGTAAAAATACCTGAAGTAGGAGCTAGGATGGGACCATATTTTATATGTCATGCCAGTCTGTGAATAAAATACTACAGTTGTATTAGAAAGCATTTCAAAATAGCTGCATTCCTTGGGGAGAGGAGACTGGATATTTTTACATTTTATTTCGGAAAGAGTAGCAAAGGCTGAGCATTCCTTGTTGGGGGAACAGCTCTTGAACTTTTCCTGTATATGGAAATATGCAGCTACTGAATGTTGGCAGGAGCTAAAGCAAGATCCTGGAAAAAGCACTTTGCAGTTGTGTCTTGCTTATATTCACACGTGGGATCTCAAATGATGGATGTCCAAGGGCAGAGGTAACCCAGATTATGATACATTTTCACATTAACAAAAAGTAATTATTTTGCCTAGAACTGTGTGAATTTATTACTTCATTTGATTGGTAGGATGTGTTATTATAAGAACCATGAAAATCATGCTGGTTAAAATTGTGAGCTAGACTAAAAGCTTGTATTGACAAAAGTTGTATTTCAAGTCCATTTGAAATGCACCCATAATTTGCATATTTTTAGAATAACAGTACTTGATTTCCTTAAACAAAAAACTAAAAATAAAAAGTCTTTCCAGTGGTGAAATACTACCTAACCTCTGCTCCAAGACCCAGCATTTTCAAGGTATTTGTTGAACTGATGGTGTGATAGTAATTCCTGGGGCTCCGTAACAGCGTACTCATCCTTCTTTCACTCCTAAGTTTCTGTTGGATTGCCATTTATTTCCTGTTTGCTTCCAAATTCCTACCTTGTCCTGAAGTCTCCACCCTCTGCTAACATGGCCATACTTGGGTATGTTGTAATTCCAGGCTGTAATGGGTGTGGATGTCTTGGAGTGACATCATGGAGATGGTTCTTTTAAGATGGATTTGTGGGGGTAAAAATGCTTTGATCCATCAGGCAGTGATAAATTGCTGTGAAAATTAGTGGAATATATGAAAAGAATTGACAAATCCAGGTTGGATGTATTGAACTGTGCACATTTTTATTATTACAGGTGACCTTGAATTTTTATGATGTTATCTTCTGTCCATTTATGCTGCTCTGGTTAATACAGCACATAGAATGCTTTATTTTAATACCTAAAATATTTTGGTATCTAAAATACTTAAATGTCTAAAATATATTAATTTCAGAAATATACTATTCTATGTCTTGTATTAACCAAAGGCAGCATAAATGGGTGGAAGATAATATAATAAAAACATTTTAAACAACTTTGTGTCTGCGGATGGATGTGCCTCCAATTGCAGATTTTCATCACTGTCTCTTGTAACAGCCACAAGTTAAAAGAAAAAAGTAGGTATTTAGCCTTTTTGAAACAAAACACTCCCAAACTACAATGATTCAGCTTGTTTTAGTGTTAGAGTTTCATGGGGCAGAAGCCTGGTTATCAAACAGTTCAGTGCTAGAATTAATTTGAAGAAATTACTAATTAGTTAATTACTAACCTTAGTAGTTTTTCCTTAGGACACATATAAATGGTTTTATCAAATAATGTATCAGCAGATCACAGTTACACATCAGCTTAACTCCCTGAAAAAAAAGATTTTGTTGTAGTGCTGTGAGCCTGGATACAAGTTAGGCTTTAGAATCAGTTCACTAAGCTTTGTCCTAGATATTTATTTTTTTTAATTACTCTATTTCCATAGTAAAATTAATAGGCTTATAAGATTTCTTGAGGACCTGCTCTCTTGTCTTTGAGGGTACACAAAGAAACAAGTGTATCTGGCTTTTAGGACAATTTCAATTAGCTAACATAAGCAGGACAATGAAAATCCATCATCCTACTGAAAATGTCTGGTGGTGTGACACAGGCAGCTCTTGGGCAGCCTTATCATATTTATTCAATTGTGATTTATTAAATCTGTAAATAAATTGTAGCACTGCACTGGAAGATGCTTAGTAAATGTCAAAGGTTCACTTTGTTTTATTGATTCTCTCATTTTGAAGCATCTTGTTTTCAATTTGGCACCTTTCAGCCTTTTCACTTTTTACAACATAGGAATCTCTTGAACTCGGAATGTCTCTACATCAGTTCCTGCTGGAGCCAATCACCTGCCATGCCTGGAACAGAGACCGTACTCGTAAGTCTTAAGTTCATTTTCAGTTTCAATTTAGTTTTTCTTCAATTGCTATTTTCTTTCTGCTGGCAGTTTTTGATCTCGTGATATTCTGGGTCACATTTAGGGATGGTGTGATCAGATACATAGTTCTACATGTTAAATGTTCTACTTCTGATCCAAAGAGCACATGTCTTCCAAATCTGAGCTTTTTTAAACCTGTTGCTGGAACTCTGGCACAGGAGGTAATTGAGTTTTCTCTATAATGTGGATTGTTGTGTTCCAAATGTGTTGTCTTCCTGTGCAGAGTACTCATGACCATGGTAGGTGCACAAATATCAAACTGCCAGTGGGCAGGGTTAGATGGGATTTGGGGAAGAAATTCTTCCCTGTGAGGGTGGGGAGGCCCTGGCACAGATTGCCCAGAGCAGCTGGGGCTGCCCCTGGATCCCTGGAAATGTCCAGCACCAGGTTGGACAGGGCTTGGAGCAACCTGGGATAGTGGAAGGTGTCCCAGCCCATGGCAGGGGTTGGAACTGGGTAATCCTAAAGATGCCTTCCAACCCAAACCATTCCATGGTGCTCTGTCCATAATTATTGGAGATTTCCCAGGGATTTTGGCCCTTCATTTACAAAGCCCACATAATGCTTTCAAATTTGTGAATAGAGATTTTAGATGGGAAAAGTCTTTCCAAATTTAGCACTTGCTATTAAAATTCTTCTGTACAATTGGATGGTTTTTATTTCTTCTTTCAAGAGATTGCCATTAGCCCTAATAACCATGAAGTGCACATCTACAAGAAGAGTGGGAACCAGTGGGTGAAGGCTCACGAGCTGAAGGAACACAATGGGCACATTACAGGTGAGATTGTGCTGAGCCAGACATGAAGTTATCCAACCAACCCCTCCTGTTGTCCCCAGTTGAGATTCTGAACAGGAAATCTGCAAGTGTTGAGTAAATAGATCTTTTTATAGGCTGGCATTCCCACTTAGAGAGAACCTTGCAGCAGTTTTCTGAACTGCATGCAGTGAATGTTAGGAAGAAAAGCCCTATCTCATTTCCAGACATTTCAGTGGAGTTACTGAGCCATTTTTTCTTATCTGTGGCTTATTTTTCATCCCTAATGACATAATGAGAACACATTTTCAGTCTACTGAAGTGATCTGGTTGTGTCACAGTGATGCATGCTGCTCTCTTTCAAGTGCTAGTACTAAAATTTCACCAAGTGTATGACCGTAGTATTGCTTTGTGTTTTCCAACAACAACAAATACCCTTTTTTAGGGACTGTATAAACATTTGAAGTGGTCAGTCCTAGATTTAGACCATCATTTATTGCAGGCCCAGAGTATATATCCACAGTGAAAATTAAGAAGAGCTGCCATGCTGAGTCACAAGGTGTTACTTTGAAAAATGTTATTATCCTGTGGCAGTCTTTTGTATTACTGGGGGTTTTTTTCCATGGTGGTATTTTTAAAAGGGCTTAATTCTCTTAAAGAAATGAAAATAATTCATACAAGCACTTGCCCAGAGCAGGAAATTCTGTTCTCAGCTCACTAATGGGCAGAAATATTAGTCCAACAGTATTTAGCAGGAACTTTATTCAATTTTTCTAATTGTAGCTGTCCAAGAGCACAACTGTCCCTGCTTCTTCGTGAGGAGTCACTTGGGCTGCATTTACAAATTGTGTCCCCACAAGACATTTTACTTGTACCTGTTTGTGCTAGAAGCCAAATACTCATGACTTGGGAAAAGAGCTCTCTCTGCTTTCCTGCACAGTGAGTGCCTTTGGAACATGAGGCACTGTGGTGGTTGTAGAGAGTGGAGTTAAGCTGTGGCTGCACACAGGAGATCCACTGCTCAAACTGCTGGTAACCCCTGACAGGAGTGAGTCAGCTGCTGCCACTCCAGTTCCCTATAACAGGGGACAAGGTCCTTCTCCTGGCTCAGGTTTGTGGTGAGCTGCCTCTACTCACTCACAGGAAGAGCTTTTTTCACTCTCCTGGCTTAATTTTCTGCTAAGCTGAAAATCTGAACTTGGCCTAAGTGAGAATAGAACCAGGGCTGGTGGGCAGGGGAAGGAAGGAGAGGCAGGCTAGTCCCTCTTTCAAAGGCAGTGCTAGAACTCCTGTAACTGTAGTTTCAGACTACCAAGCTCTTCACTTTAAAGCATAAAACTATTTTGAAGTAAACAATATATGAATAATATGATAAGATTAGTACAAATTCTTTCCACAGCTTTTATCCCACTATCAGTTTGTGAGCTTAAGAGATGTTTTTAATTCTGAATGTAGTAATGGAAAACCACTGACATATAATTTGTGACAGGAGAGTTGAGGACTGCATCCCAAAGGGTGCTAGAGAAAAGGTGAAAAATAATGTTCCCATAAGACATTCCAGTTGGGAACATCCTTCGTTGCCTAGGAGGTGAAAGAAGCAATGCAGGGATTTTATTTTATTCTTTGAATTTGTTATTTTTTTCTTGGTAAACCTTTCTTGTGACACAGCTTAAGTAGGAAGAAATGTCAGGATTGTGTCAGTACATTGATAACATCTAACCAGAATGCTCTGTTATCTAAATTTTAGATCATAGCTACAGTCTGGCAGCAAGAACAGAATGTTGTTAGAGGTTGTGCAGTTTTGGAATTGCTGAGTTTCAGCTGTTGAGAGGGATCTTGCAGAAGTCAGAGGTTTGGAGGGTGCTGGTGGACAGGCCTTGGCCGGTCTGCAGAGCTCCACCTGTTGGCCAGCCCCTGGAGCTTTGTCAGCCAGCAAAATCCCTGGGATCTGGGAATTTGGGATCTGCAGTTTTGATGAAAGCTAGAGGGAGAAACAAGTATTCCTAACAGCTTGAAGTAGCTCCTGGAGAATTGGAGATGAAAGGGAATGACATAACAGTAATAACTGTCTCAGCAATCAGTTAATCCCAAACTGCAGTGACGGGGCCAAGGAGGAATGGCTTCAGACTGAAGGAGGGGAAATTTAGGTTAGATATATGGTAAAATTCTTCCCTGTGAGGGTTGGGAGGCCCTGGCTCAGATTGCCCAGAGAAGCTGAGGCTGCCCCTGGATCCCTGGAAATGTCCATGGCCAGGTTGGATGGTGCTTGGAGCAACCTGGAATAGTAAAATGAGAGTTGCCACAGAGTTGGAACTGGATAATCTTTAAGATCCTTTCCACCCCAAACCATTCTGGGATTCTGTGACAGAAAACTATGAGGTGATCTCTGTTCTGCCTTAACATAAAGCAAACAGCATGAGGGGAAAATTAATTCCTGTGAACTCTCCACTTGCAGGTATTGACTGGGCTCCCAAAAGCGACCGCATCGTGACGTGCGGCGCTGACCGCAACGCCTACGTGTGGAGCCAGAAGGACGGCGTGTGGAAACCCACCCTGGTCATCCTCAGGATCAACCGTGCTGCCACCTTTGTCAAGTGGTCTCCCTTGGAGAACAAATTTGCTGTGGGAAGTGGAGCTCGACTCATATCTGTGTGCTACTTTGAGTCTGAAAATGACTGGTGAGCTGGTTTTGTATCTTTAAGGTCTGCATGGGAAAGGTGAAGCTGTTTAATGTTGGTAACTGGGTTGCTATTTTACTAATTCCTTAAATAGTCAGAAAATGTAGAGGAATGGACTCATCAGGTTTTTTGTGGACTTTAACATTTGGGGGAAAAACGGTTCTTCACTCTGCTGCAGCACCTAAAGGCCTTTGACTTTGCCTTTTTTCAGACATTACAACTTGGCATGGATGTGTTCTGCGTGACTGCCATAAGCATATGTTGCATTTCTAGAAGTGCAAGAATTTCTGCAGAGTAAAGGTTTCTTTACTACAACTGTATGCTTGAAAAAAGAGCAATACTTCCTTCCCCCTCCTCATGACAGAATGAATGAAGAAATCTTCACTTTAGTCTTTCTTCCATATCTATTATTTTTGGCCATTAGAGGTTTGAGTCTGTCACATCTCCAGGGTGATCTGTTGGAAGATGACTGAGTTTGTCATCGACCTGCTCTGCATTTTGTCATGTACTTTTATCACAGTTTATAGATTTCACATAGGAATATCACAAAGATATTTCTACCATTAACGTTTTTCTTGTTTTAGCATCTAAACTTAGTGCTGCTGATCTTCTCCCTTTGTAGCTGCACATGTTGGAGCTACATTTGCTGTATCATCTGTAGCTGAAATAAGTGTGTGGAGTATCTCTTACTTTGGGTTGTGTAAACAGGCACAAAAACACAGGTGTCCTGTGTGCAGCCTGCCATGTGGAAATGAAAAACAATGACACCGTCTGCAAAATACATTTTAAAGATTGTTTTGGACTTTTATGCTTTCCAACATATTCACTTAACAATATTTTTTCTCTGCCTCACTTGTCTGCAAAAGAATCAAGACTCCATATGTTAAAGAAATATAATTAGTAAATTGTGAGCCTTAAAACTTGTACCTCATGGAAGAAAAATCAAAGAAAAAGCACCATCATTTCAAAGGCCATGAAATGAATAATAGATTCCATTACTAGTTTGTAAATAGTTCTGATAAACCAAATCTGCTGAGACATATTTAGGCCACTATTGATGTATTCAGCAGCAGGACCACTTTGCACTGCACTGCAGATAATTGAGATGAATGCACTGCTTGGGTCATTGGCAGTCCCCCCATTTTCTTGTTGTGTTTTATAGTTACTGTATTTTTAAACAGTAGAAAAGTCAATAGGCAAGAGATGTGGCCATAAAACTCGTTGGAAGGACTGGAGAAGGACTTGTACTCGGTGATCTGTGAGAATAGTGATGCTTAGCTTGGATTCACAGTCACAGCTGACCTTGTGTTCACTGGGAGGAAGAGACCTGGCAATTCCTGTGCAAAATTCACATCAAGGAGTTCCATCTGATGCATTAGAAAAATTAGTGTGAAGGGGAATCAGACCTAGCTGAGGAGATACGTGTTTAGTGAGTTTGTTCATAATAGTTGAAAGTTTAATTAAGCTAACCATAATGTTCACAGATTGCACAAGAGAATGTGAAAGATTTGGACATTTAAGTTTTTTCCAAAACTAATGTGTGTAGTCATTGCCAAGGAGTGATCTTTTTTTGAGGAGTGCTTCATGAATTTGTGGGAATCAGGTAAAATATGTTCATATAAATTTTTTATCTTATTTTGGTTTGGTTTTATTTTAGGTGGGTGAGCAAACACATTAAAAAGCCCATTCGTTCCACTGTCCTCAGCCTGGACTGGCACCCCAATAATGTCCTGCTGGCTGCAGGATCCTGTGACTTCAAGTGCAGGTAAAAGAAACTAAAACATCTATCTATAGTTTGGGTTACTGGATCAAGTCAGTAGCTTGGGCATATTGATCAGGTATTTGCACATGCTCTTAAAACAAGAGGTGACTCATTGTGCACTGTTGTTGGTACCAAAATTAAATATCCAGCTTGAGAAACGTTGGCTTTGGTGTTGCTGTGTCCTGCCTTTGGACAGCCAGCGTGGATTTGCTGAGGGACACACCTGAATTTGAGGACTTGGTGGGTTCCTTGCTAGCATTACACAGTATTTAGGCTGAGAGCTGGTCATTAGGCTGAAGCTGGATTAGCAGGTATCATCTTGTAGAACACCAACATGCAACATATTAGTTAGAGTTTAAAAAGCAATATCCTAATGATGCAGTTCCAAAATTCAGAGTAACTGGCCATTTCCAAAGGTGTTATCCCATCTTTTGTTGCCTGAGTTCCTTGTTTCCTCCCCTTTGCCTGTGGGGAGCAGAGTCAAGGAATTGATCCACCTGCAACTCAACACAACAGAAGAGATTTTTTGAAGACCATTAAAAAAAAAAAGCTATTAAAGGCAGATTGGTGTGAGAGATGGATGGGGGAGACTTTGACACTCATTGTGAAATTCCAGCATGAGGGATGGGCTTCTGCAAACTGCTGTGTGCTGGGTGATTGGGGTCACTGCAGGGAAGTCTGCATGGGGAGTCTGCAGGGCCTGACTTGAATCCACATTGACTTCATCACTTGTACCTTGAATGATAATGAAAGCTTCTTTTCTTAAATTCTTTATGTAATAGGGCAATTTTTAAGCTTCAAAGTGTGTACTAAAAATGACTAAGGAGGAGTGGGGGGGGGAGGTGGGACTGACTATTACATTCCTTATTTCAGAATGAAACCCTTGCATTTAAACCCCATCCTTTTCATGTAAGGAGAGATGTTAAATGGAAGCTGGGAAAGAGAGGGGAGAGTTGTCTCCCCTTTCCTGCCTTATTTCCAGTTTTAATTAGATAAACTGTAGGTGTTCACTTCCTGTCACAAAAAAAGGTGATGTGAAACAGAAGCAGCTACTTTTCACATGTGGAATTTTTACAATTTGGGTTCATAAAGGACCTCAGGACTTTGACATTAGGTCACCTGAAGTGGATGTGTGGGGGTGTGTGTGTCCAACCCATTCTGGGATTCTAAGATTCTGTTTCTTCCCCAAAACCATGAAAAAGTATTCTCTTTTGTAAATTATAAGTACAGATCTCTAGAATTCCAGTTCTCCCTTCAGTTCTGTATTAAAAAAATAAAGATACCTGAAGTGTACACCTGTTCTGATGGAAATTAGAAGTGGGTCTGCCAGAACTGCTGCCACATAATAAGCAGCTAAGTGGGGAACATTTTGGGGAAGGAATGGAAGGCAGGAGGCTGCAAATTGCTGGGTATTCAGCAGTTTTTTGGTGCTTGGCCAAGATAAATGAGCTCCCCTTATATTTTCCTGAAATATATACATGTATCTGTAGCTACAAGCACCACATAAGTATGATTTTATGTTCTTGCTGTAGGAATGAAAGTAATTTCCTGATATTCTTGGAAGGCTGGGACCTTCAAGCTGAGGTGATTTTGGTTTTGAAAGACAGGGAGACTTTAATAAGGGAAAAGACTTCTTATATTTTTAACTAACAGTTAAATTCAAGGTCTTCCCTACTTAGATATGATTTTCCTGCCTTTTGTCAAAGGCTGTTGCTTTAAGCATCTTGTCCTACTTCCATACATTAAGAGACCATCCTTCTAGGTGACTCCATAAAATTTGGTTTTTTAAAGGATTATCATTAGATTATATTTAAACTGATAGAGCCAAATATATATCCATACTTAATTCCCTGAAAATCTGTACCTAATATAGCTGCAGTTAAACCCTTCTCATTCCAAATGAGCAGCTTTATTGAAATAATCTGAATATAGGTAGCTTTGGAAGTGCTTACCCCATACATACAAAAGATAGAAAAAACAGGGAAGGGAGAGCTACATTCCCTTAAACTCACTATAAAATATTTCCTGCTTGTGTGTGACTGCAACCATGAATATTTGATCATAGTTTTTCATTTGTACTGATTTTTTTTCCCTCTAGTAGTAGCATGGTATAGCTGCCTTATTCCTCCTGTTCAATGGACTCAAATCCTATGGTTGTGACATCCCATTAAATTCCATGGTAACAGTCAAGAACACCATATTGTGGCATGTCTGAATCATGCAGAAGGAATTTGATGAAAGGGGGAGGCTTTCTATTTAAACATATCTTGAAAATTGTAGTGCTGGGGGAAAAAAATCCCTATAAAAACATTGTGGTATTTCAGGTTGTCAAGGCATTTTTGCAATAATGAGCCGGAAGAAGGTGGCTCAGAGCTCCTTTGCTGGCATTAGAACATCACATTTCTTTCTTTGAAATCCTGCTAAAATGGGAATGTTCTTAAAAAGTGGGTAATTTTGTAGGTGTTTGTATTAGCTTCTAATTGTACAGTGCCATTCCTGGGTTTTCTCTAACTGAAGGATTGACTCCAGAGAGCTGTTAGCACTGCAAAAGGATGGAAGGGAAATCTTGGCACGGGGAAGAAGGCACTGACAACGTGTATTTTTGTGCCATCTTCTGGAAAAAAGGGAGAGGGCTACAAGAACAACATTTATGAAAAACCTGTGTGCTTTACACCCTTTGTACTGCTGCTTTCTCTCTGCACGCTGCTGCTTCCAGGCTTGTTTAAAGACACCAAAATATTTTCTTTTGGGAGAATCAATACACATCGCTTCCAACATGAAACGCATCCTGTGCTCCCAGGAGCTTTGTTCTCTCTTTGCTCACCCCAAAATCTTTTTATTTGCAGGGTATTCTCTGCTTACATTAAGGAAGTGGATGAAAAGCCAGCCAGCACACCCTGGGGCTCCAAGATGCCTTTTGGGCAGCTGATGTCGGAATTCGGGGGCGCAGGCAGCGGAGGGTGGGTGCACAGCGTGAGCTTCTCTGCCAGCGGCAACCGCCTGGCCTGGGTCAGTCATGACAGCACAGTGTCAGTGGCTGATGCCTCCAAAAACATGATGTGAGTATCCCCTCACTGGTATTATGAGCCTGATGGTCCTAAAGGTTTTTTCCAGCCCTAATGATTCTGTGATTCTGTGTGGAATATTGGGCTCGCAAGCTCGCGCCTCTGTTGGCTGTTTTGCTGTAGATTCCAGGAGTCTCTTTGAGGCTTGTGAAAATATTCTATAGATAAGGTTGTTTCTGTGAATTTTGGATTATGTAATTTAGATTCTTTGTAAGAATCCTTTGGTGAGGGTATAGCCAATTTTTTGGGGAAAGAAGAGGCATATGGGAAAAAAGGTATGTTCCACTGAGTAACCAGGGAAACAATGTTTCCTTTTCCAAAACAATATTTGCAATGCAAAATACTGCAAACAATATTCCAGACAATATTCCCAATTCATGGAGAATCCAGAAACATGCACACTGCAGAACTAAGCCATCCCCAGCCAGAACCTGGAAAATAAGTTACATGAAATAATAATTTCAACCTCTGCCCTTAAGCTGCTGCTGATGCAAGGTTTCCACTTGCACCTTCCAGTCCAACAAAATATTTTACTAACACTTGCTCCTTCTGCTCCTCCTCTTGATCTGCAAAACTTTGCAGTGTCCTTGGCTTTCCAACCAGGAAGGATGAGATTCTCCATATGTTTTGATAGCTGAAGTCTCTGGGGTCATCCAGGCATTGCTGGGATTCATTTTGAATTGTGGTTCTAATCACTGCAGTTGGCAGGGAATATCAGTCATTAAAAAGTGTTCAAGAATTCTCTTTATTTGTCATTAAATCACAAAGGTTGACTTAAATAAACATCAAGGCTTTTTCCCTCTGCAAAGACGTCAGGCATCAAAACTTCAACTGTTTTTTATATTCAAATGAAATTAATATTGCATCCATCCAGGCATTTTTGGGGGTATTCCTTTTAAACCCTTGCCCCTGTTTGCACACAATCTTGGTAACGGTAGCCTTTCACCTGGAATACTTGGTTTTGTTATAAATCTTCCAGCACACTTTGATTAGGCTGAAACATTTTGTTACAAATTATAACCTTCCGTTGTCACCGCAGGACAGCCAAGCTACCCTGACTTTTCCAACAATCCTTGTGTGGGAACCGTGCCTATTTTTTGTTAGAGCCGAAAATGAGAGGTTTCAGTGAATGTCACCGCGGGACAGCCAAGCTACCCTGACTTTTCCAATAATCCTTGTGTGGGAGAGCCGAAAATGAGAGGTTTCAGTGAATCCCTCTAACAAATGTCCTTGTGCTTAGGGTTTCACAGCTGAAAACAGAGTTCCTCCCACTCCTGAGCGTGTCCTTTGTCTCCGAGAACAGCGTGGTGGCAGCTGTAAGTGTCTGCTATTTCCTCCTTGCAGAGCTTTGTCGTGTTTCGGAGGGGGAGAAAACCCCGTCATTTTACCCAGTCAATAATAACAATAAACAAGCTCTGCCGTGGTGTCAGTGTTTGCATGTTGGAAGGGCAGGGTGGGAATGCTGAGGATGTGTTTCCTCATGGCTCTTTGGTTGCAGGGCCACGACTGCTGCCCAATGCTCTTCAACTGTGACGACCGTGGCTTGCTGAGCTTCGTTTCCAAACTGGACATTCCCAAACAGAGCATCCAGCGCAACATCTCGGCCATGGAACGCTTCCGGAACATGGACAAAAGAGCCACCACAGAAGACCGTAACACCACCCTGGAGACACTGCACCAAAACAGTATAACGTGAGTGTGCTGCTGCCAGGGCCAGGGCAGGGAGTGTTCTCCATGCCCAGTGGGTTTCCCAAGGTGTTCTGCAAATCCTCAGGTTTGCTGTACCACAAGGGCTGGTGTTCCTTTTTCCTTGGGGTCTTTCCCTGGAGGTTCTCTGTTTCTGGGATTTAGGTAGGTGCTGGTGAAGTTAATCATTGACATGGCTACAGCTGTTTGCTCATGGTTAATGTGTTGTGTACCTTGGACACAGCTTATCTTGTCAAGTATGTGGGTAGTTCCCAAGAGGCTAGTGGCACTGTGCAAAATCCAGTCAGCAAAATCCACCTGAAGTTCACATCCTGGCTTCCTATTTCAGTATTTCCTTTACTGCCATGTGTATTTATGTATTGTGTATCACTGTTTTCAGACTGAAAGAGAGGAAATTTAGGTTAAACACACAGAAAAATCCTTCCCTGTAAGGATGGGGAGGCCCTGGCACAGGCTGCCCAGAGAAGCTGTGGCTGCTCCATCTCTGGAAGCTTTCAAGGCCAGGTTGAAGCAACCTAGGGCAGTGGAAAGTGTTCCTGCCCATAGCAGGGAGTGGGATGAGCTTTAAGGTCCCTTCCAAGGTATTCCACAATTCTTTTAATCAAAATGATTCATTCAGGTCAGTTGGGTAAAATATCTTCACATTAAAAAATTCATGTGATCCCAGAGGATGCTGAGCAATTTCTCTTTATTCAAGGAAAACATTTAGTCTCACCAAGCCATTAAAGAGTTTTCAGCATCTTTTTCTTGGCTTATTTTTCTGAGGCATTCTACCAAGAATCTAATGTAGGCTCTAGTATAGTCATGCCTCCCATCTGAAAGAGTAGGAGTAGAATTCAACCCAAATTTCCCAGTTTTCTGGCTCTCTGGAATGGGTGTTGGAGCTGTCACTCTCTGTTTGCAGCCAAGTGTCTATTTATGAGATAGACAAACGGGATTGTCGGAAATTCTGCACCACCGGCATCGATGGAGCAATGACCATCTGGGATTTTAAGGTAAAAATGTGCTTTTACTACCATGTTTATGTGAACTAGCTGGGGTGGTGGTTTTTTTGGTTTTTTTTAATCTCTAGTATCAACTCCTGGAGCTTAGCCCCAAGCCAGGTTTTAGTAGCAGCAGGAAATCCAGACTGGAATATTCAAAACCATTAATGAAGTCCTTAAGAAAAACTGATCTAAGAATCTGCATAAATGCAGATGCAATTTGTTAAGCAGATGGTGCTAATAGAGACTTATTTTTTTAATAGAATTACTTAATGTCCCTGTAGGAATCCCCTTAATTCTTTAATTCTCTGGCCTTAGCCACAGTTGGGCTGGAACAATTCCTACAACACAACCCCCTGCCTCTTCCTTGTTCCATCCCATGGGACTCTGCTCATTGTCCTTGTCCTGTCCTCAAGAATTGACTTGCCCAAGGACTAATAGCTAGTCTCTAATAGCTGGAAAATGCAATATTGAAAATTCAAAAAGGATGTATTAATGTCTGTGCTTGCTTTACTCAGGCCTGGCCAACAGAGGTCCCTGTTGGTCTTCCCAAAACTGGGATATGGGATCTGATTTAGGGAAAGAATAGATTTGTTCTGCAGTGCCAGAGTGCTGTGGCACTCACAGTGTCTGACAGGAGTCAGACAGAAAGTTGAGGTGATCTCTGAGCTGCTTTAGAGCACTTTAAAGTCTGTATCATTGGCCTGTACGTGCCTCAGTTTGAAAGAAATTACTCTTGTGGTCTCTGGCTCTTGCATTAGGAAGAAATCCTTTACTTAAAGAAGAAATTCTTCCCTGTGAGGGTGATGAGGCCCTGGCACAGGTTGCCCAGAGAAGCTGTGGCTGCCCCTGGACCCCTGGAAGTGCCCAAGGCCAGGCTGAACAGGGTTTGGAGCAACCTGGGAATGTGGAAGTTGTCCCTGGCCATGGCAGGGGCTGGAATGAGATGGGCTTTAAGGTTGTTCCAAGCCAAACCATTCTGGGATTCTGTGACTGAGTCTAATTTCAAATATTCATGTTTTTTACTTGGTTTTGTTAGCATTTACACTGAATTATTTAACCCAAGCTACTGCAACAGATTGTAATTATGATTTTCTTCTCTCCTTCAAGACTTTAGAGTCCTCCATCCAAGGGCTACGAATCATGTAAAGATGGATTTCCATGATCTAGCAGGACAAACTGCTTGACAGAATGCAGCTCCCATATCTGCACAAACCTGAAAAGGGAGGAGAAGGAAGGTGAAATATTTGGAACACTGAGAAAATACAGCTTGGCAGATTTTCTTTTGAATCTAAATTTGGTGAATTGTGTTGGTTTCAAAATCAGCTGTGATTGTTCTTTTTTTTTTTTTTTTTTTGGTTGGTTGTTCCATTCCATTCTTTACCAAAGCTGCTCCTTAAGTAGTTTATTGCAAGAAGTTATGAATCACTAACTTAAAAGGGGAATTTTATGTAAATTGTCTGCTAGAAATAATAATAATAATAAAAAAGAGAAAAACTGATTCTTTGTTTTGATGCTTATTGATTAAAAAAGGGATGTTAAGGAAATTGGGAGAGAGGCAGAGTGGGGAAAACCCTGCACTGATATTTTATGGCCTTAAAACAGAAGAAGTTCATCTTAACTGGAAGGTTCTAAAGTTGACAGAGCTGGAGTTCTGATGATGTGGATGTGAAGATTCAGATGAGCTTCTGCCAGGGGAATTCTCCCCTTGAGGTGATGATTTCGTAGAT
The DNA here is from genome assembly GCA_013399455.1 of Anthoscopus minutus. Lineage (NCBI taxonomy): Eukaryota > Metazoa > Chordata > Aves > Passeriformes > Paridae > Anthoscopus > Anthoscopus minutus. The sequence continues at coordinate 286,268 of VWYI01021662.1, forward strand.
GAATTATTTTATCCTCCTTCTCTTCATTCTGTCTGCCTTGCATTTAATCCAAAGCAACAGCAAATTAACCTGAATGTCTTTTTTGTTGTCTGTTCAGTGAGTCACATTTTTCCAAAGGTGAGTGACCAGTATTATTTGTAGTTGTCCTTTGGGACTGGTCCCAGGGCAATGCCCAGGGGACAGGATGGAAAGCTCTGTGTGGAAAGTGAGATAAAAATCTGCTGGGCTTCGTCTGGGGAAGGCAAATGAAAAGCAATCACTTGGTAAGTCTGTGAAACTTCAAGGCTGGGGAACCACCATCCCTGGAGGTGTTCAAAGATATGGCACTCAGTGCTCTGAGCTGGTTGGCAAGGTGAGGGATTGGTCACGGGTTGGACTTGATGAACTTGGAGGTTTTTTCCACCCTCAGTGGTTCTGGGATTCTGTGTCCTGTTAGAGCTGAGCTCTCAACCTGTAAAATCCTGGATTTAGAACAACTGGTGGGCAAATGAAGCTCCAGCCAGAGGTGTCAGTGCATTCTGGCTTTGTTCTGATGCTTTGTCCCCAGGTGCCTTTAGCAGCTCAGCTCCAAGCCTCAGGAGCTCATGGAGGCATTTGCACACAACTTACTTTATCCACAGGGTGTAGTTCCTGCTGCTCCCTGTGCTCCGAGGGGATTAGCTGGCTCATGGCAGTGCTTTACAAAGCTTAAGATTGTAATTTCTGCTCGAAAATGCAGAAGTGTCTAAAAAACCCAATGACTAAATTTACCACTTCCTCTGGAACCAGGGTTGCTTCATACCCTGCTCGTTTCTCAGCTCAGGTTGGGGGCTGGAAGGGCAGGGTGGGTGATCAGCTCTGAGTGGTAGCCACTCTTCTCCATCACAGAGCTGGATCCTTGTCTGGTTTCCTTGTGTCTCCCATCCTCTTCCCTGACAGTCAGGCTTGGCTTTGACACTTTCCCTTCTAAACATAAAATAATGAGTGTTTGATTTCTAGCAGTCGGAGGATCTGGGGGTTAGCATGGCTGGAATGGGTGGGCTGGGAAGCAGGGAATACTCACTGGAGCCTGCCTGCAACACTCCCCAAACACAGATTGCTGCTGCTCATCATTTGCACTAACCTAACCTCAGAGAAAACCCCACCAAAAAATGTCCCCATGTCCCCAGTGTCTGTGCTGTGGAACAGTTCCTCTCCGGCCTTTTTGAGGATGTGACGTGCTGTGGGGGCAGAAGCATCTTCAGAAATGAAAGAAAAAACAGGTAAAGGGTTTGGGCAAATGTGAACCAGGTCTGGCAGAGGCTCAGAATGGCTGAGCCTCCATCCCCAACTTCCACAGTGCCAGATTTTCCACCCATGGTCTGTCAGGCCTTGGAGAGCCCCAGGCAGGGTTCAAAGGCAGTGGAAGCTGCTCCTGGCACTCAGCACAGGCTCAGGCAGGAGCAGCCTGGAGATGGGAGCAATGAGGAAAGGGGATGGCAGGCAAGGAGCAGGGGTCACACTGTTCTCTCCCTTAGTAACCTACCCCGAATCCTCCTGCAGAAGTTAAAACTGACCCACAGTTCATTCCCATGGGAATGGACTCCCACCTGGGAGACGCCTCAGGATCTCCCCATGTCTGCAGGGATCGTGGCCACATGCATGAAATGAAGCCCAGCTCTGGTTGAGGATCAGGAGCAAGGGGCTCTGTGCTCCCCTTTTACTGACAGCTGGCCCCTCGCGTGGGGATCCACTCAGCAGCTCAGCCGGTACCAGGTTATTGTGTCCCTGCATTCCAGGTTATTGTATCCAAATCCTGCCCTCCCTGCCCGGGACCTCAGCGTGTGCTGCCACATCAGGGAGGGAAGGGTTGAGTGAGCACATCCCCATGCTCGGGAGGGAAAAGGATAAAAGTTAATTGCTCTGAAGCAGGAGGTGATAAAACCGGAGGGCTGGATGTCTGGTGCGTGGGGATACAGGCGCGGTGACCGCGGCCAGCCTGGGGCTGGGTCCCGCTGGGCTCTGCGGGGTGCAGGAACGAGCAGCAGCTGCTGCCGAGGGCGGCCGGATCCAGGCTCCGCGGAGTCCTGCGGATCTCCCCGGCCGTGGGAGGCGATGCCGACGGGGGTCTCGCCCCGGGTGAGCTCCAGGCACGGCTGTTCCCGGGTGGGGGCCAGCACAGGCATCGCAATCTCCATCCCTCCGGAACGCGTCGTGGGGCCGGGGGTGAACAAAACTCTCTCTGCCAGAGGGAGAGGGCGGGGATCCTTCCCTTCTGTTCTCTTGGCTGTATCCTTCCCTGGAGCACCCAGGACGTCCCACAGCGTCCCACCGGGCGGCCGGGAGCATCCCGGGGCCGGGGGCCCGTCCACGTGCGGCGGTGCTGGAGCGGCCTGGCCCGCAGGCACAGGGGCAGGGCGGCCGCAGAGCTGCTCTGCGCTCCCCCAACGCCCACGTAAGGAAGTGGTTGCATTTCACGGAGAGGAAAAGGGAAGTCGAGCTGCCTCGGCGGGGCAGGCACGGCTTCAGCCGCTCGCTCCGGGCTCCGTTCGTGTCGACTGCCCAGAGTCCATGAACGAGCCCCGCCGCCCAGGAACTGAGCCCAGCCCGCGCTGCCCGGCAAGGTAAGGACGGGCAGGCAGCTCTGCCACCCCGCCAGACCTGGGGCTGTCCCGTGGGGCTGTGGCTGTCACCGCTTCTGGCGCTCACACCCTGCTCGAGGGTCCGGGGGGTCTCCCCGGGCTGGGGTCGGGGGGTGCAGGCAGCCCCTTGCCCCCCGCTAGTTTCGCTGTCGCTGCGTTTTTGGATATTTTGGGGTTTTCTCACAGCTTTGTCAGCAAGTTTGAGGGTTTTTTCTCTTGCCGGCGATCTGACAGATCTGGGGGGGTGGAAAGAGTCCTCCTGTGGGGGTCCCGTCAGGGTTGGTGCTGGCAGAGGCAGAGCTGCCGCAATCTCCTCTCTTCCTCGGGAATCAGCTCCTTCCCGCTTTGCCCGGTGCGAGGAAGAGGAGGGTCAGAGCCGCCCTCCGTCTGCCGTGGGGTGGGGGCGTCCCCTGAGGGCCAGGCTGGCTCATGGGGTACCCCCCCACCAGCACTGCGATCTGAGCACGGCTGTCCCCACCCTGGCTGGCAGGAGCACGGGGGTGACACCTTTAGCTGCCGCAGGGAGCAGAGGGGCTCCCGGGGGTCGGTATTATGATCTTGGTGGGGCAGGGGTCTACCACAGTGTCCAGGGAGAGTTTCAGGGGGTCCCAGCTCCCAGCAGGATCCTCACTGGGTGCAAAGCCTCCTCTTGCCACTTCGCCAGGCTCGTAAAAACCCGAACTCCAGCTCCTCTGGTGTGTGGCTTCCTCCCGGGACTGGGAGGAGCCCCCGGCACTGGGCTCTGCCAAGGTTTGGTTATCTCCTCCGAGGATGTTTCCGAGCTGCTTGGACTGGCCGGGGAGATAACGGAGCTGTTCCAGCTCCCAGTCCCGCCCTGTCTGGCCTTCGGAAAATTCCCATTTTCCTCCTTTAAGAGCCCCTGGGCGGGGTGGAATGTAACCACGGCTCCTCTTGATGCTCTTCCCAGCTGGGGAAGGGGCTGCCGAGCCCCCGTGGATCACTCCAGGGGGGAGCAGGACTCAGCCAGCGGGGCACCAGCAGGGAACGGGCTGGAAAGGGGATGTGGGGGAAATGAAACACCACTCGCTGCAGGGAGTGGTCGAGGCCCTCGCAGCCCTCTCTCCTTCCCGCGTCTGGCAAAGGCTTCCGTCCCTGGCGCGGCAGCTGAACTCATCCCTTCGGGGTGGCACTCAGCGCGGGAGCAGCAGGGTCCCCAGGAAGGAGGGTTTATGCCTCTGAGCTCCCAAACCACCTGGAAAAAGTATTGCTGTTTTCTTAGCGTCGATGCCAGAAAGCACCTCGGAGTGTCCTGCCTCCCTTCCCTCCTCCAGGGAGCCCTTTCAGCAGCAGCGCGCCCATTTCAGCCAAATCCCTTTTCCACGCACTTTCCCTCTCCTGATCTCTTGCAATGCCGACAGCAGTGTCCCTATCGCTGATGAAGTTTTCTATCCCTCGTGGTGCTGCTCCATCTGCAGGGCTTGAGGCAGAGGCTCGTGGTGGCAGCAGCTTTGTACCCTCCCTGGGACACCCTGTGCCGCATCCCGGGGGGCTCGGTGGGACTGGATAGGGCAGCTGCCTCCTCCCCGATGTCCTCGGCCAGGAGCTGTGTGACAGCAGGGCTCGTGCCCTGCAGCAGCGCTGGAATTTCTCCACGTGCAGGTGCTGGAGCTCCTTAGATTTTCTTTTCCCCAGCCCAGGGTTGGAGCTTTGCTGAGAGGGACTCTTTTTCCTTCCCCTGTAACGTTTTTAGCTGCCAAAGAAAACGGGACGTGCTCGGGGAGTTTCCCAAAATAGCCGAGAGCGGGCTGTGAGTAATTCCCGTCTGCCACGCCCTGGCGAGGTGTTTCCCTACATCCCTGCACTCCGGCTGGATGCCCAAGGGGCTCTGGCGCTGCTCGGAGCCCTCGCCGGTCCCGTGGCACCGGAAGGGGCGTTCGGGGCAAACTGCTCCATCCCACGACACCTGGGGAGCAGCAGGAACGGTGGGAGCTCGGCCAGGAGAAGGGATTAGTCCTGAGGGCTGAGCACTGATGGGATGGAAGTGCCTCCATGGGGCTTTGGCTCTTCCTAAGTGAGAGGTGTGGAAGGAGTGAGCGGATCTGGCGCTGTTGGCGTGGAGAGAGGAGGTGCTGCCCATGGAGGGACGCAGGGTGCACACGGGGCTGCTGGCACCAGGGTCCCTGTGTGCCCAGCCAGCTCCTGCCCAGCAAGTTCCAGCCAGCTGGAGCAGGATGACAGCAGGGTTTAGAAGTTCCTGGACAGTTTCTGAGCTTGGAGATCCTCAGAAAAACCCTCTCCCTGGCAGAGGAGAGACACGGTGGGCTGCAACACAGGGCTGACCCCAGAGGGATGGATCATTCAGCGGGGCTGGGAGCTGGGCTCTTGTGCCTGTGGCTGCAGCAGCGTGTCCTGACAGCCTGGGGGTCTCTCCCTGTCCCCAGCCCGTGAGCCATGGCCTACCACAGCTTCCTGCTGGAGCCCATCAGCTGCCATGCCTGGAACAAGGACCGCACCCGTGAGTACCCCGGGGCACCCCGAAATCCCCAGGGACACACCCAGGCACTATTCTGGCTGAACATCCCCGCGGCGGGCGATGCTCCGGGACGGGGCAGAGCTGGGTTGGGCTGGGTTTGGGAAGCAGATCTGGGGGCTGGGACAGCACATCCCCCTGTGTCCCCCGGTCCCACAGCCGGGACAGAGCCTGGCACGGCGGTGCCAGCGCAGCGCCCGGCCCCGAGGCACCGGCAGGGGAGGGACGGACCCGGAGCAGAGCCGGGTGATTCACGGCCCATGGCATTTCCCGAGCACGGCCCGGGGGATGCAGGAGAACAAAAAGGGCTTTCTCTGCTGGGCCGGAGCGCCGGGCAGGCAGGGCGGGATGGGGCTGGGTTTGGGAGCTGTGCACCAGCAGCTGATCTATTCCATCCCTTCCTATCCCATCGTGTCCTATCTCATCCCACCAGCCCCATGGGACCACACTCCAGGGAAGGGAGGACACTGGGCTGTAGGGTGCGGGGTCCTCCCTTCCCATAGGGACAATTTGCAGCATCAGGGCAGTGCAGGAGCAGGGCTGGGGGGCTTGGTGGGACCACCCCAGGCAGCTGGGGCTCAGTGAGGACCTGGAGCCCAGGGAGGGTGGGTGCTGGTTGGCCCTGCAGAGCCTGTGACCCAGGGAGGGCTTTGCCCTGGCCACTGTCACCCCCAGAGATCGCCCTGTGCCCCAACAACCACGAGGTTCACATCTACCGCAAGGATGGGGCCAAGTGGAGCAAAGTCCACGAGCTGAAGGAGCACAATGGGCAGGTGACAGGTGAGTCCTGGCTGGCAGAGGGGACATGGACACGTGTGGTGGGTGGTCTGTCCTGGAGCTGCTCCCAGCCCTGCTCGTGGCACTGGCACCCAGTAGATGGGGAGGAATGGAGGAGAAGGAACAGGTTGTGTCCAGCTGAAGGCAGCCAGGGATGGGGTGGATGGGATGGGAGAGATGGAGAGGGATGAGGTGATGGGAAAGGACTTGGGTGGATGGGAGAAATGGGGTGACATGGATTGGGATGATGTGGGATGGATGGGAAGGGATGGGGTAAGGTGGAATGAGGGAATGATGGATATATAGGAGAGATGGGCTGGGATGGAATGGAACAGTATGGGAAGCACGGGAAGGGATGGGGTGGAATGAGATGGATGAGAGAGATGGGGTGGGATGTGCTGGCATGGAATGCTTCGAGATGGGAGAGATAGGAGGGATGATGTGGGACAAAGAGGAACTATGGAGCAGAGACCACCCAGAACAACCACACCTTCAGCCATCCCCCAGCCCTGATTCCCCCATTCCTGTGGCTCCCTGGGCCACCACCATCATCCCCCTCTGCCTTCCAGGCATCGACTGGGCCCCTGAGAGCAACCGGCTGGTGACGTGCGGGACCGACCGCAACGCCTACGTGTGGACCCTCAAGGGCAACGTCTGGAAGCCCACCCTGGTCATCCTGCGCATCAACCGCGCCGCCCGCTGCGTCAGGTGGTCCCCCAAGGAGAACAAGTTTGCCGTGGGCAGCGGCTCCCGCCTCATCTCCATCTGCTACTTCGAGCAGGAGAATGATTGGTGAGGTTCTGGCACAGCCCTGATGGGCCTGTCCTGAGGGGAAAAGAGGGGGGGATGGATGATTGATGGATGGATGGATGATGGATTGATGGATGGATGATGGATGGAAGATTGATGGATGGATGGATGATGGATTGATGGATGGATGATGGATGGAAGATGGACGGATTGATGGATGGATGGATGATGGATAGATGGATGGATGGATGGATGGATGGATGGATGGATGGATGGATGGATGGATGGACTGGGAAATAAGAGACTGAAAGAGCTGGAGGTAGAGACAGATGGGAAAATTAAGGGGTGGACTCCCCATGCCCAAGCTGCTGCTGCAGGACAGTGGCCCAGAGCAGGTCCTTGGGGCACTTGGAGCCCTGACCAACATCAGCCACCTCCCCAGCATCCCAGGGGGGCTCTGGGGATGGTGATGCTGCCCATCTGCTGCCCCTCCCTCTCCACACAGGTGGGTTTGCAAGCACATCAAGAAGCCAATCCGCTCGACGGTGCTCAGCCTCGACTGGCACCCCAACAACGTCCTCCTGGCCGCTGGCTCCTGTGACTTCAAGTGCAGGTGAGGGGCAGGGGTTGGGTGACTGGGGCCCTGATGCAGGGGGATCCACAAGGATGGCTTGGGGGGCAGGCTTCACCCCGGGTGCTGTTTGCAGCAGGGAATGGAGCACAGGGGAGATGCAGGGAGGTCTGGGACTATCCCAGGGATACAGCACCCATGGGAGGTAGGAGGGCACCCCACAGGCTCTGCCAGGGAAACTGAGTCACACAAATGAGGCAAGGGGCAGGGATGAAGGTGTCACAGGTTCTGCATCCAGAGACACATGTCAAGGCTCTCCCCTCCCAGGATCTTCTCAGCCTACATCAAGGAGGTGGAGGAGCGGCCCAGCCCCACGCCCTGGGGCTCCAAGATGCCCTTTGGGGAGCTGATGTTCGAGTCGAGCAGCAGCTGTGGGTGGGTGCACAGCATCTGCTTCTCGGCCAGCGGCTCCCGCGTGGCCTGGGTGAGCCATGACAGCACCCTGTGCCTCGCCGACGCTGGCAAGAAAATGGCGTAAGCAGGGCTGGGGACAGGAGGGGGCTTGGGGGGACTGGGGGTGGCAGCAGGGGTTGATCCCCAAACCAACATGGGGATGGAGGTGTGTGGGTTGGGTCAAGAGCAATTCCAGTGTCCCTACACGTGGGCGGGGGAGATGGAAGGGTTCAGCCTCAGGAGCTGGGTTAGCCCTGGAGCATCCCTGGGCAGCCCTGAGCATCTCTGAGTATCCCCTGAGAATCTGTGAGTATCTCTTGAGTGTCTCTGTACCTGGGTGGGGGAGATAGCGGGGTTCATCTTGCTGGAATAGCCCTGGGTATCCCTGAGCATCCCTGTACATGGGTGTGGGACACAGAGGGCTCAGCCCCGGGACCTGGGACACCCCAGGGACATCCCCAGATCACCAGGGGTGGAGGTGGTGGTGTCTCCCCTTGTGGGTTCCACCCACGGGATGAGCTGTGCCAGTCTCAGCACTGAGGCTGGAGCTCAGCTCGTTGTTCACACCTCGCAGCGTTGCCTCCCTGTGCACTGAGACCCTGCCCCTGCTCGCTGTCACCTTCATCACCGAGAGCAGCCTGGTGGCCGCGGTGAGTCCGGGCGGGGCACGGGGTGGGTGGAGCCGGCCGGAGGGTGCTGAGGCTTTGTTCCCCAGGGCCACGACTGCTGCCCGATGCTGTTCACCTACGAGGAGAGCCAGGGCACCCTGACCTTCGGGGGGAAGCTGGACGTCCCCAAGCAGAGCTCCCAGCGCGGCCTCACTGCCCGTGAGCGCTTCCAGAACCTGGACAAGAAAGCGAGCTCGGACACGGCCAACGCCAGCCTGGACACCCTGCACAAGAACAGCATCAGGTGTGGGCTGGGGTGAGGGCAGGGAGGGACAGGCTCAGGGTCACCTTGGGGGTGCCCTGGCTGTGCTGCTGTCCAGCCCTGGAGCATCCTTGGGTATCCCCAGAATGTCCCTGAGCATCCCTGCAAGAGGGAGGGAGAGACTGAGGCTCCAGCACTAGGAGCTGAGACAGCCCTGGGTATTCCCTGAGTTTCCCTGGGTATTCCCAAGCATCCCTGGTTATCCTTGCATGTTGGAAAGGGAGATAGGTCTAGCCCCAAAAGCTGGGACGGTCCTGGAGCATCCTTGCAGCATCCCTGGGTGTGCCCAAGCATCCCTGTCTATGCCCAGTGCCTTCCTGCACTGGTGGGGGAGATGAAGGGATCCAGCCCCACTCCTGCCCCTGGCTACCAGGCAGCCCCAAGGGCTCAGCACTGGGACTGATTCCTGCTCCCTGTCTGCACCCCCAGTCAGATCTCAGTGCTGACAGGAGGGAAGGACAAGTGCTCCCAGTTCTGCACCACGGGGATGGATGGTGGCATGAGCATCTGGGATGTCAAGGTAAGGGAAGGAATGCCCGTGGATCCCCCAGACTGAGAGTACCCAGTGTTGAACCATCTTCCCTCCCTGTTCCCTCCTCTCAGCTCCCCAGCACCTCCAGTTTCTCAGGGAAGCAGCAAGCTGTTGAGCCTCCTGTTTCATTTCAGAGCCTGGAGTCGGCGCTGAAGGATCTCAAGATCAAATGAAGGAGCCTTTTGGGAAGGGCATCCCAGCTTCCAGCTGCCCCTGCTCTGCCCCTGCCTGCTGCCCTCTGCCATCCCCCCCGTGCCACACGACCCAGCCACGATGCCACCAGTGCCTGTCCCAGCTGCCAGCTAGCCCTGGTGGCTGTTTCCAGACAAAGAAAACCATTTTTCTTACTATTTTTGTTATCATCCTTCCCGATGCTGGTCATACACTGCTTGGAGAAATAGCAAATAAAGGATTTTCCCGTGTAAATCAAAATGGGGAGGGCTTTTTTTTTTTGCACTTTTTTAGAACAAGATCAGTGCAAACACAGGTGTGCTCAGAGCAGATCACAGCGCTGTGCCTCATCTCAGCATGAGGGGTCACATCCTTTTTACCACCAGTGCTGAGGGAGAATTGGGATTGTGGGAATAAGGGGAATGTCACTTTTCCATTCCCTGCTTCAGCACCATTTCAAAACAGGACTGGTGTTAGAGGAAAGGGAGGGGAGACGATGGAGGTGGCCAGAGAGTGCAGATTTCCCATTCTCTGAGTTTCCCTGGCAACGTCCTGTCAGGTGGGCAATTCCCAAACCTGGAGCCAGCTCAGAGACCTTGGGCTGCCCAACTAATCCTGTGCCTTTCCAGCCATTTATCTCAGGAGAGATCAGTCCCAACACCACCCACGGGCTGGCAGAGGGACAGTGACATTTGAGTTCTGCTCCAGCCCTTAGTGGGAGGTGTTACTTGGAAACTTTTCCACCCATTTCCATGCATTCACAAGCATCAACTCTCTCCCACTGTGGCTCTTACCCTGCTCTATCCCAGGCATCAGCCCAGAAACTCCCTCTGTCCTGCCCCATCCACCTCCCTGCGCTCCAAGGATCACCCAAACTTCCCATGTCAGTGTCCCCACCACATCAGTTCCTCCTTCTTGGAGCTGACAGCACAGGGACCTCTCCTGACAGCACTTGCTCATCTTCCACAACTCCCTGAGGATATTCCCTGTCCCAAATCTTGGCTTGGTCTGAGCTGTGGTTTGGCCCTGGGGCACAGTCACATCCTTGTGCCAAGTCCCTGCAGCCAGTCATGGTCAGGGTCACACAGAACAAATCCCATTTGTCACCCTTCATCTCCACAGCTGCAATCCCTCTCCCAGTGACTTCCAGTGCTCCAAGCCCTGGGGCTGGATCTCCTCCAACCTTTGGGAAGTGAGTCTGAGAAGCACTGGTGTCCCTGAAGAGGCTGGCAGCTCCCAGAGCCTCTGGGGCACAGCAGGCTGGAGCATCTCCTCTCCAGAGCCATCTGAGAAGAGGTGACAGTTTGGTGCCTGCCCTTCTGACAGGGGACTAGGGCAGACAGTGGCCTGAGGGTAATTGTTTCCTCCACCATGGTAAACAGATTGTGCAAGACATCCATCAGAATCAGCAGGAAAAGCTTTTCCCCTCCAGGCTGTGTGTGCTGATGGAGCTCCTGAACCCAGAGAAAAACTCCACACCACAACCAGCAGCCCCCAACTGCAGCTGTGCCTCCCCCAGGACCCCCCCAGCTGTGCCCTTCACACACACACGAGGCCACAGCAGTTCTGATAACTTACAGTTTAATCAGCCAAATATACAAGTTCTCTTGGTGGTTTTTAAACTTGATCAAGTTTTTTTGTTTTGTTGTTTTTTTTTTTCTTTTCGTTTTTTTTCCCATCTGGATCTGACACAATAAATGTTGTTTTTCTCCTTTAAACAAAGGATGATGTGGTTAAAAACTGGCACTATCCCTAATAAGGAGGAGAAAAAGAAAATGAAGAGGAGGGAAAAGGAGAGACTGGCTGCAGGAAAGGAGGGATGAATCTGGGAAGGAACAGCATTCCAGATGTCCATGAAGTCAGGCTCCCAGCTTATACTGCAACACCCTGCAGCAGAATTTGATGGGCTCTTTGCCAACTGGATTCCTCAGATACATTATCCTTTGGGATTTCATACCAAGTCAGTTCCCCACCCCATGCCCCACCCCAAAACGACCCCACAATCTCTTTTCTTGCAATCTAGCATTTGAAGCACCTCCCCTCCCACACAGCTCCCTCCCACCCTGCCCCCTCCCACTGTCTACGAGTTCTTGATCCTAAAAACAGCAAAAACATTCATGTTTCCAAACTGTTACAGGGAATTGCTGTCCAGCACAGCTCTGCACTGCAGAGAGCAGCTGCCCCTAACCCCAAATGGAAATCTGTGCCAGGATGAGGACAAACATCGTCAGTGTCTCTTGGAGGTGGAGGTGAGGTCAATGCTGCAGGATGCCCTGCGTGGCATCGATGGAAGGTGACACAGCAGAGCTCCCAGCAGGACCAGGCACAGTTCCCTGGTGTTTCCTCCTCTTGCATAGCCTGTGCTTACTTGTTAAGGGATAGTGACTGCAGTCTTTTACCTGCCATGGCCGCTTCGTCTTTTGCTGGGGAGGAAAACAACAGAGTTTCATCATTTCATGGTGCAGATCAGGGACTGGGGGTGGACTGGGAGCCCAGGGGATCAGAATTCTGCCACTTGGGTATTGGAAAAAATCCCACCCTTCCCACCAGAGGTAACAGGCACAGCTCCTCTTTACGTTCCACTCTATCCTTGGCCTCTCTCCAGGTGTCCACAAATCACCCTGATGGCCAAATTTCTCTGTGGAAGCCACCAAGAAGCCGTGCTCAGACTTCTGGTTCACACCTCCCAGGGAAAGGCCAGGAAGGGAAGGAGTGCTGTGAACTCCCTGGGCAGTTCAGATCCCCACATGCAAAGCAAATAAATCACCCAGCACAAGGAGCCTGCTAAACCCCCAGACTGGAGCCAGCATTGCCTGGGAGGCAGGGGACAAGATGGATTTCAAGTGCAATTCCTTTCTCTCTTTCCCTGCTCCTCCAGTGTCCAAGTTCTTGTTTATAAAGCAAGAACTTTTATGAGAGGGAAACAGCTGAGCCTGGCTTTGCTGAGGGGAGTTGATGACAACCAGCACAGGCTCAGATGAGGGATTTGTGCCCCTCGGCACTGCAGCCATGGCATGCAGAGGTAGGAGAATATGGTTAAGAATTCTCTAACCTTTTCTTTCTTCTTCTTTCTTTCTGGCAGCTTCTTCCCTTTGCTTCCGAATGATGGCTAATCGGGCAAGGTCTGCCTTGGCTTGCTCTGTTTTCCCAGCTAGGTGCATTTTCATGTATCTTTCTTTTGCCTTTTGCTTCTCTATTTCCTCTCTGCCCAAAGGAAACATACCAGTCACCAGAATGTCCAAGCAAGCCCACAGGAAAAGGCAGAGTGGGGCTTTCCAGCCAGGAAAAATCCCAAAACTGGGGGTCTTTCACCAGTTTTCAAGTACAGGTTCTGTCTATTTGCAGGGTTTGAACAGGAGTGAGGTGAGAGATTATTTGTACCTTCCTTCAGCTGCATAAGGACATGGACACACAAGGAGGTCAAATGAATTAGCCCCACACCACAAGAATTGTGACATGTTTTTTCCCAGCCTTACCCTCAAAGGTGTCCTTCTGCTGAAACAATCTATCCTAAATAAAAAAAAAATTAAAACTTCCCTTCCAAACCTCACCACTGCTAATTGAAACTAGAAGATTAAACTTTCGATTTCAGGTTATTCATCTGGCCAGATAAAAATTTTACCACAATATCTGGAATTTGGGAAACTGCTAACATGTCACCAGGGCACCTCCTGCAGTGAGACTGAAGTGAATCTAAGGTGACCTCTGGTTAACTGATTTTCTGTTCTGATTTTTTGGCATAAAACCTTAGGAAAGGAATGGCCTAAATCCCTTTCTCTCAGAGCACCAGGGCAGGCTGCCTGGCTCCAGGATAGCCACAGCTGCTCCCAGAGGAAAGACAACTCCTGTGAAGTTTCAAAGGAACCACATTTTGAAGCACAGTGAGCCCACTTTGCTGCTGCTGCTCAGTGCCTGCTTTAGGCAGTAACACACTTTTAAGGGCCTCCCTGAAACACTGACACAGAGCAGGGGAAAAAAAACCTCCCTGCATCAAGCTGCCAGCAGCAAGGCTGAAATTCCAGGGGTGCAGCAGGGACCACTCACCTCTCTCGTCGTGAGAGCTCCTTGGGTCCATCCAGGTCCAGCTGAGTGACTTTTTTGGTTGTCTGAATGACACGGTTGGGGTTCTCTATGTCTATCAACCCCTCCACTCCTTTGCGCTTTTGCTGCGGGTCAAGAACAAGAGGGAGGTTGAGGAGCTCTCCCACCCAGCTCTGGTTGTAGCAGAGCTCCCCAAACATGCTGCAAAGCACCCCAAAAGCACAAGGCAAGGTTTTATTACTAGCCAGTAAAAGCATTTATGAATCAAGGCACATTTAGCCTTTTTAAAATTCTTGCTGCCTTTGCATTTCATTTGTAAATATTCACATGTTTTCATTCTGAGGGCAAAATGCTGTCAAGAGAGCATTTTTTGGCTTCTAAAAGTAGTTCTATAAAAAAATGCCCTCTAGGTAGCTTTGCTCAGAACCCAGAGTGTGCATCTCCCCCTCAGCACAAGTATTAGGTGCATTAAGTGCCCTGAGAATGCAGTACCTGATAATCCTCATCATCTTCATCGCTCTCATCTGAATCTAAAGATTTCTTCTCCTTTTTAGGGTCCCCTGTCGCTCCTTCGCCTCCTTCTTCTTGCTCCTCCTCTTCCTACAAAATCAAGAGGAAATGTGTGTCACTAAAAATCCCAAACCCAGCTCTTAAATGAAATTTTGGAGGGATGAGAGACAGCTCTGAGCACTGGTGCTCCTGATGTGCCTTGTGCCACCACGGGGGCCCGGCTGTCACAGAATGAGAGCTCCTCCTCAGCAACAGCAGCACCTCCAAACAACCCTGCTGCTCCCTCTAACAGGAAAACGACTGTCAAAGACACCACTGACACTTTCTCCAAATGAAAGCTCTCCAGAAGAATTCTGGCCTGGGTTTCCAGTGCACACTGCCTCAGAGACTGGAAATTATCCCAGAGACTGGAAACGACACGGATGCAGCTTAGAGCTGGATCCCACCCTGGGTGTGGATAAATAAAAACACCTAGAGGAGAAAATTGACAACCATCAACCAGAACGTTATTATCCAAGGAATTACAGCCTTTTTAGCACTGCTTCCACCAGCCAGAAGCCTGGGAATTAGTTTTTGAATCATAAGAAGAACTAACATGGGTGTGAACAGCTTGTTTTACAATACCAACATCTCTTACGAGGCAACCAGCAAAGCAGATGAGCAATGAAAATAAGAGGAGTCATTTTGTTAATTGTGGGGATTTTTTTAAGTTTTCCTTAATAAATCAGTGTTAGATGTAACCATGATATAGGTTATAACAAAAAAGAAATCCTTGAAGAGCAGTTCTCTGGTTTGCTGTGAAACAAGACACGCATTTCAAGTGGGTCCTGCTTTGCTGTTCCATTTCCAGCCAGTATGTTTATTAACAATATAGAGGCAAAGAACACTTTAACAGTTTGTGAATTACATCACACTGGTAGGAGTTGGAATTATTTTGGAAAACAGGATAAGACTCATAAGTGGTTTCAAGATTTGGAAATTTGGCATGAAACCAAGAATGTGGAATTAGAAACTAACCAAGAGGAGTTACACTTTGGAAGAAGAAATCCAACACAAAGCTGGAATATGTGGCTAAGCAGCAAAGCAAACAATCGTCTCCATTTCCAGCTGGGCAAAACATTAAAAAGGACTCAACACTATGGCTCAGAACTGCTTGAGAGAGTCATCTCTGAGGTATTCACCAGGACTTCCTACATGGCCTGTAATTATCCTCCTGTGGTCAGTGCTGAGGCCTCAGTTGGAATTATGTATTTGGGCTGAGGCATCAGAAAGTCACAGAAAAATATCAGAGTGTCATCAGAGATGTGATAAGCTGGGAATAAAGAGAGCAAGAGCCCCAAAAAGCAGCCAAGGCTTTGCTGACAGCAGTCAGGTTGTGGTGGAAGTGGGGAGAGCTGTTACAGGCCAGTGCTGGGGCACAGAAAAAACCTGTTATCTCTCCCTGCAAGTCACAGGCAAACAAGAAAATCGTGTCCAGGAAGAAGTCAAAGGAGTTTGGTCCATAAATCTACAACAGAAAGAGGGCAAATGCAGTAATTTCAACATAAGATAAAATGTCAAGGTGCAGCCCTTGTTCTCCAAAGCCAAACTGCAAAACAAATGAGATGATTGGAATGATGAAATATGGGGAGAAAAGATCTCCAGAGCTGCTGTGTAATCAGCTCCCCCATCCTTTAACCTTCAAATGCTGCCCTGGGTGGTACTCCACACCTCGGGAACCAGACTGGGTGACACCCTGGAGTCTGCCAGCTGGAGATATGTGGGATCCATACTGTGATCACTGCTGGAATGGTCTGCAGCACCTGGCTAAGCTGCCATTGCTCCTGAACAGCAAATACCCAGGCTGGATAAGGCAGGAATCAGGATAGAAGGCACACAAAGGAGAAAATACATACCCTTGCCTTTTGCTTTTCTGCTTGGAGCTGGGCATCAATCTCCTCAGGACTTGTGTACTGCCTTGCTCGGCCTTTGTGGCCTCCTTTTCTACCTGCACAAAATAATAAAAATAGCAAATGGTTTAGTGGTAACTTCCAGAGAGATCTGTTCCTCCTGCAGCACTCTCTGGATTTTAGGTGTGGACAGGACTAACCAAAATAACTCCTCTGATAGACCCTAAACAACAAAACCTCTACTGAACTTGGTGACATGCTCCAAGATTTTTAGGTGAGATTCACAGAGAATTCGGATTATTGATATCCTTCCCTGCCTGTGCTTGTGGCCTCTCCAATTCCCTTCCCAGGCTGGCAAGGGATGCTCAGTCCCACAGCAGATCTCAGCTCCTGCACAGGAGGAATCACAGCATGTTCCTGCTGGTTACAAGCAACATTCCAACAAGCTTGGCTCATTAACCCATCCCACTGTGCTGGGAGAAAATAGGAAACTAACTGGACAAAAGCTTTGGGAATTACAATGGGAGATGAAGAAGTACTAGAAGGAGCCTCCATGTTTTATTGCTTTATGAGGAAAAATAAAAACAAGCTCTAGGAACCAAGAAGGGGGATCTCTGCGGCTGGCACTGCCCCAAGCCCCAAATTCTGTTGATTAATGAACTGCCGAAGCCATCAATGCTCCATTCAAGCCACTGCTCTGGTTATATTCTTCCAGCCCAAAGAACTGGGAAGCAAGTTGGATAGAGCCAATCTACAGCCCTGAGTGAGGGAGAAAGGCAAAAAGCAAACAACTCTGACAAGGCAGCTCTCTGCCACTGCAGGAGTCTTGGAAGTCCCATGGAAGGAGCAGGAAACACTGGATCTCTCTCATCCTCCCCACTTCACCTGCTGAGGACAACGGGAACCTTACAGTGATGGGGAGGCATGAGGGATCATCCCTCCCTCCCTGGCATCCCTGTGTGGGATCCATGGGAGATCTGCCACTGCTCTCTCACTGTGTGCTCTTGGACTGGGAAGCACTGGGAGCCTTCGAGATCCAACATTTTCTGACCAATTCTCCTGGCTCAGCACCGTTCTCTCTGTTCTCACGCCTTAGTTCTGTCCCAAAACTCCACTGTGAAGCTTTACAGAAACTCCTGAGGTATTTTTCCAAAAGGAATGGGGAAGTGCAGAGATCAAATTCTTCTCCCTGCATTCAGCTGGGGAAGCTCATGGGCTCTCAAACCCTAAGCACAACCAAAAGTTTTGGTGCAGCGAGACAGGTGTTTTCTGCTTGTCTGTTCCCAGCCATCCCACGTGGGAACACTGACACCCTTTGGAAGGAGATCTGCTATGGGAATGCTCCTGGGGAGACATTACCTCACTGTCCAGCACATGACATCACCCCAAATGGAACAACAGTGACATCTGTGACACACCAAGCCCCAAATAACCAAACTGTGCTCCCAGCCTGGCCAGGGCCAGGCTCCTGACACAGCTGATCCAGAATTCCACACTGGGCTTGGGACCAAGGAACACAAACTGCTCATTACTGCAAATAAACAGCGGTGATAAGGGGGAGAAGCAACAGAAATTATTTTATGTTAAAAGCCTAAAGAGAAGCAGATGGAAGAATGAAGCACTTGGGAGCTCAGCACAGCGCAGGGATGGGGCTCTTCTCCCACAGGGAGATCAAACCTCACATCAGACATGGGGAGCTGGTTTGACACCTGCCACTGACCAGGTCTGTGCCTCAGTTTTCCCATCTGACAACAGGGATAACACTTCTTTTCCAACTCTGTGAAGCACTTTTAAAGTAGAATCACCTGCAGATTTCACAGCAAACCACCCAGTGGTGCCCAGGCAGGCCCACGTTCAAACACATCTGTCTTCAGCTTTAAACAGCCTAATTAAGGAATTCAGATGAAAGAGAATGGAATGATACTGATGGAATCTCTTCTTTTTGAAATCAAAGCATTAAGAGGAAAAAAAAGGAAATTAATCAGAAATAATCCTGTAAAAAATTTATTAGTAGCTGGTTAATGCCCCTCCCTTTTATAATAACAGTGAGTGCCAAAATCCACTCATCTGCCAACAATCCAACAACTCCCACTGACTTGGGGGAAAATGACCAAAGACCCCTCTTCTCACAAAAAGGTTTGAATCAAACATCTAAATCTGTACAATGAAATAAAGAGCAGGAAATCCTGAAGTTACACAGTATTTAAATATGAAAAATGGGGTTATAACCCAGCACGGTTCTTTGCCTTCACAAAAACCAAGTGAAAGCTTCAGCCCCATCTCCTATCACTGTGTAAATGGACCCAAAAAAATGAAGTGGTTAAATAAAACCTAAGCAAGGAATCAGTTTGGTGCTAAAGGCTGGGAAACGCTGATGAAAGCAGAGCAAACTGCAGGGAAGAGGAATGAGGAGGGCTGGTTTTTAACGCGTGTGTCCGGGGTTTGCAAGAGCCAATTATGCAGATGGTGCATGTGGAGAAGGTTCTGGGTGGATCCTGCTGAGCCGTGACAGCCCGGCCGTGCCTCATCCCCGCTCTTGAATCACACGAGCAGCAAGTCGGTGCCCGCTCCGGAACACCCAAAACGCGGCGCTGCCGGAGCCACATCAAAGAGCCGCGTTTGGAACCCCTGAACCCCCTCCGGGAGGGGGGACCCTCTCCGCTCGGATCCCCCGGGCCGGGCCGGGCCGGGCCGGCCGCCAGCCCCCGGTGCCCCCGCTGGGGCTGCACCCACCGCCCCGGGGCTCCGTGAGCCCCACACCCCGTCCCAGGGGAACCGGCCGCGGTTCCCGTTCCAGCGGGAGCACATGGAGCTCAGCCGGCTCCCAGGGCAGGCCCGGACACCCCCAGGGGTTGCTGCGCTGTCACGGCACTTTGCGGGGCACAGAACGCGGCCCCGACTCCGTGAAGGGCGTGAGGAAAGCGCCGGCTCTTGAGGGGCGGGGAGGGAGCGAGGCACCCCCGGAGCCGCCGAGAACGGGGTGGGGGGAAAGAGAACCCGAGACCCTCCCGAGCCCCAGCACAGCGGCGGGGGCAGCGCGGGGACCGCCACCCGCCGCCCTAAGGGGGAAAGGGACCCCGCCGGTT
>VWYI01021662.1:312513-379521 GCA_013399455.1 Anthoscopus minutus
GCGGCCACGGGGCTGCCGCCGCCGCCTCCCCTCATTGCAGGCGCTGCCGGCGCGGAGCGGAGCGGGCCGGGCCGGGCCCGCTCGGGCCCGCCCGCCCGCCGCCACCAACACCGCCACCATTCCGCCCCTACCTTCCCGTTGCCGGCGGCCCCCAGCTGCCACCATGCAAGAGCTCATCGCCAGCGTGGACCACATCACGTTCGACCTGGAGCTGGCCGTGGAGCAGCAGCTGGGGGCACAGCCGCTCCCCTTCCCTGGCATGGACAGTGCGTGTGCTCTCCTCCGCGGGGTGCTCGGGCTGGAGCTGGGCCCCCAGGGCCGGGGCCATGGGGCCGAGGAGGGTGGGCTGGGCAGGGCTGGGGTGCCCGGGAGGTTTCCAAGGATTTGAGCGTCTTCCTCAGACCTTATCTATAGAGCCATCCAACTTCGCTGTCCCCGTGAGGTTTCTATCATAACCCAGGTGTTTTTCTTTTCTACTTAGTGAAATCCGTAGTTGCTGCCAGCCAGGCTGGAAAATTAAAGTTGAGATATTACCGTGAATAAACATCACTCTACTGCACAGTACTTTATATTTCCTTTTTCATTCCCTTTTGGTAGATGAGGCATTTTGATGGGAACACTTGTCATCTTTAGGTATACTTGTGGCTGACTCTCTAAATCTTCTTCAGTCAGACGCAAACTCGGGAGACTTAGTTTGCTGAATTTTTCTGGCTGGGCTTGTGAAACTTGTGTTTAACTCCCTTGAATGTTCCTCTTCATCATGATCATCAGGTATTAACATGTTAATGGTTGTTTCAGGCAGTTCTGGTAAAGAAACATAAGACTTTTAATGCCATGACTACAAACACAGGGTTCAGGAGTTGGACTTCGATGATCCCTGTGGGTCCCATCCAACTCAAGATATTCTGTCATCAGACTGACTTAACAACAGAGGAAAACCCAGTTGAGAACCTAAATACCTTGAAAGCAAAACATGCACCTCCAAATCTCTGCAAATTCCCCTTGGTCTACCTCAAGAAGAAAACAGATACTTTTGAGCACTAGGCTTTAACAAGGAACTTCTGCAGGAAAGTAAATTCCCCAAACCAAAATGTTACTTTCCTCTTGATGCTGGAGATCAGATTTTCTTTCTAGGGCAGGAAGGTTGCCATGAAGCTTTGTTAAAATAAATAATGTTTTATTGCTCTCTCCACAGAATCGGGCGCGGCTGTCTGTGAGTTTTTTTTAAAGGCGGCATGTGGAAAAGGCAAGTTGTGTGGAATAGTGGAAAAGGCACTTATTCTCACAGGATGGGGAGGTGAAGACAGATTTTCCAGCACTGTTTATAGTGCTTTTGTTTTTTAAAGCTGAGGGGACAACCTAGACAGAGGAGAAAACTGAAGGATGTTGGAATATCAGCAGCAATGGGAAATAATGGTGTTTTTTAAGGGAGGTTAGAAGTAAATAAGCAAAGGTACTGTTAAAGGAGGGTTTGACTCACCACAAGCAGGCTTTGCTGTGAATCTGCCTCTTAGTTGCTGTGGCTTGTAGCTGCCAGGATTAAGAGCTGGAGACTTTGCTGTGAAGCTCATTAGAGGGTATCACAAGCCTGTTTTGGAACTCCCCATTTTTCTGTTACGACTTAAAGCTGAAATCATAGGTGCTGTCTTCTTAAACCCCTCTTGCAGGGTTGCTGTTGCCCGGTGTGACATATTTTAATTGTTCTTTTTCCCCTTCTCCTTGCCCCACCCATCCTTCCACAGGAGGTATGTGCCCGTTCCGACACATCAGTGGGGAAAAGACAGTTGTTTGTAAACACTGGCTACGAGGACTGTGCAAAAAGGGAGACCAGTGCGAGTTCCTGCACGAGTATGACATGACCAAGATGCCTGAGTGTTACTTCTACTCCAAATTTGGTAAGTAGCTTCCTGCTTAGCCTTCCTCACAGATGTGGGAGTCTGAAGAAGAGCCCTCCTCAGAGCATTACATTATTCTGTGTCTGATGTTAGACTGACATTTTTGCAGACCTGCTTCATCTTACTGTCCACATGAATTTGTCATGGGTTGTAGATGTCCTCACTTGACTGCTTGTCCCTTGCAGGAAGAGTTGGGGGAAACTACTGTTTTTACTGGCTTTTTTGCCTTAAGTTCATTTTTTTGGGGTATGAGATGAGTAGGCTGAGCAGCTGGTCTTTACATGACTCTGATTTTGGGGAGCTGATGAGCAGCAGAGGGCATAGGGGTGCAAAACTTCTGTGCACTTGCTTTCCAGTTCTGGAGATATGGACATAATGAGTCAACTTGGTGCCAGAAATTTATAGTCTTGTAGGTTTGCTTGGATTGAGGTTAGTGTGCAATTTGTAGTTTCTCCACACTTCTGGTGCACTAAATGTTTGGATTTTGTTACCATGACTGCTCTTTCAAATTTCGTTCTCCCATTGTTTTTAAAATCATAAATAATCCAGTCTGGTAGAACTTGGCTCACCAGGGATGAGTCCTTGGAGCTCTTCATGGAGGTTAAGGCAGGCAGTGAGACTGTGGTGCCTGAACTTACAAATGTTGGTAACAGCTCTGTGGGAGCTACATGATCCAGATGATGTTTTGAGAGTAATTTTGATCTCAAACCCGGCACAATTGACTGAGAAGTGTGTTTGATTTTGATGCAGGGGAATGCAGTAACAAGGAATGTCCATTCTTGCACATTGACCCGGAGTCGAAGATCAAAGACTGTCCCTGGTATGACAGAGGCTTCTGTAAACACGGTATGTGCCTCCCACAGTTGCTGTTCCTGTGGCTGGAGGTCAAGGGTGGAGTTTTGCTGCTCCATCTTTGCATGATCTGCTGGGATGTGGATGTGTGGAATGTGAACTGCTGAGCTTTGTGTTGCAGGTCCACTCTGCAGACATCGGCACACTCGGAGAGTCATTTGTGTGAATTACCTGGTAGGATTTTGTCCAGAGGGGCCTGCCTGTAAATTCATGCAGTGAGTATGCTCCAGGCCTGACCTGCAGCCTTGTGTTTCACTTGTGGTCTGGTACATATCAAATGAGGGTGCTCTCATGCTTCCCAATGGTTTGGAGATTTGCCAGTGTTTAGTTGGGGCAAATTTTTACTGATTTGAAGATTGAGAAAGTATTTACAAGTGCATTATTTAATGACAGGACAAGGGGGAATGGTTTCAAACTGAAAATGAGTAAGTTTAGATTAGGCATTAGAAAAAAATTCTTCTCTTTGAGGGTGGGGAGCCCCTGGCACAGGTTTCCCAGAGAAGCTGTGTGTGCCCCATCCCTGAAAGTATCCACGGTCAGGTTGGATGAAGCTTGGAGCAACCTGAGTGCTCACTGTTCCTGCCTGTGGCAGGGGGGTTGGAACTCTATGAGCTTTGAGATCCCTTCCAATCCAAACCAGTCTATGCTGTAGGGCCTCTCCAGGGGGTTCCCAGTAAGACTGGCATGTGATTAGGTGCCATCAGTGCAGTGGAATCACATGGATTTATATTCCAGAAGGCAGAGGGATATGCTGCACATATGTAAAGAGAAGTGGGGAGAGGGAGGTCTGTTTCCTGTGAGCCAGATTTAACTAGCTGAATGTTTTGTTGTTTGGAGTTACTTGACTGAGCTGATGATAAAATGTTGGCATATGATTTGAGAATCAATTTTCTTGTTTCCATCTAAACCAGCCCTCGGTTTGAACTGCCAATGGGAACCACAGAGCAACCACCACTGCCTCAGCCAACACAAACACAGCAAAAGGTACCCAGATCCCCTGCCTCCCCACACAGCCACCCTCAAACCTCTCCCACAGTGCTTTAAAATAGAACAGGTTGTCAAGTGGTCAAAATTGAGCACTCAGGCTCTTGGGTCTGGAAGGGAGAATTACACAGTGAGCAGTCCTGAGCTCCATTATAGTGATGAAACCCCACAATTGTTCCAGCTTCACATGGAGATCATGTCACAGAACACTCCCACGCTACACAGAAGCACATCATATGTGGTTGTGCAGCAGTCTGCCAGGTTTTGTAATCAGGGTGACATCCCTCTGTGATGGCAGTGATATTTTAGCAGCCTAAACCTACTCTCCAAATCTGCTTTCCAGAGAAAAACAGGATCACTGGGCTTTGTAAGGCTCAGTGCTTGATTTCTTCTCTCTGGTGCTCCAGCTGGCAGAGCACCCACTCACAGATTTGGAGGAAAATTGATCATTTGACATATGGGGTGCTCTTTTCCCTTCTTAACAAAACAACAACCACAAAGATCTTTATCCTGGATGCACTTAACGAGTCAGAACTCTTCTCCTACCCAACAGAGGACGCCCCAAGTTATTGGAGTCATGCAATCTCAAAATAACAACAGTGGGAACAGAGGACCCCGGCCGTTGGAGCAGGTCACCTGCTACAAGGTAACACAGAGGGGAGGGCTGAGGAGGGAAAGCAAAAGGCTTTTTCACAGTGTAAAAAGGTTCATGAATTTTGAGGTCTGCTCAGATGATTTTGTGTGGTGCCTGGATACAGCTGTGGGAATTGGCCTTGAATTTTGAGGTCATTGCCTTGCATTGTCCTGGGTTTGCTGTGACAATGACAAATTCTGTAGGACTTTGTTGTCTGCTAATAAACAGAGAAACCCTGCCCCAAAGACTGAAAGGAGATTGCACATCTCAAAATAATAGTATTTTTTTGTCTCATATGCCAATTTGCTTACACTGGTGGGTGTAGATTCTCTTCTCCCCTGTTTCCTGGAAGGTCATTGAAAGTAATAGAAATCAGGTTTGCAAAACCTGCTCAGTATTTGAGCTGTAAATGCACCCTGTGGTGTCAAACCAAGGAATGAGTTGTTCATGGTGGTTGCTCATTGAGGAGCACCAGGAAAATTTGGACACAAAGTTACGATCTCCTTATTTTTCCACCCAGCCCCAGTCACTAGAAAAGGACAGAGAATCTTCCTGTCTGTTCAGCTGTGACAATTACAACATTGTACGTGTCAACTCTGAGCCTTTAGGTGCTTGTTTGGGTGAAAATCACTGTGATTGGATAAGGATATTAAATAGCTGAATCCATTTCACTGAAAACCTTTAATAGCTGCTTATTTTATCTGAAAGTAAATGACAGATCTGGAGAAGGCTGTTGCACCAGATACTGGCATTTCTCTGTGTTTGAGTAGCTTTCAGATGCAAAGTCACAAATCTGTGACTTTCTCAAGTTCAGAGGTGCTTTTCTGTGGTTATTCATGAAGATCAGGAGAGACCCCATGCATATGGTGCATATCACATGGATTAGTCTGAGAAGCCTCAAGTGTTGAAACCCTCCTTGTGTGCTGAGAGTTCTTTCCTTTGAAATGCTTTAGAATAACATGGCATCAGGTTGCTCCCAGCATAGAAGCAGCTTTTGCTCCAAGGAGTGGTAGCAGCCCATAAATCCTGTCCCTCCTGACACCCTGTTTCACTTTACCTGCTAAATGCTGCATCTTCCATGTATGGAAAAGGTTCCAAATGGCAGCAGTTGCTGAGTGCTTTAATAAAGGCAGCTAGGAAGAAAAAGCTGTAAGTGCAATAATGCCTGTCTCTTTTCTTTTTCAGTGTGGTGAAAAAGGTCATTATGCCAACAGATGCACCAAAGGACACCTGGCCTTTCTCAGTGGACAGTGAAGGAGCAGCAGGAAGGTGCAAGGGAGCTGTTACCACTGAGGAAAGGTTTCTGCCTAGCACAATGTCTGGAGCTATTAATCAGGTTGTTTTTTTAATGCCATTACTGAAAGAACTGGTCAGAGGCTGGCTGCTGCTAAGCAACATTTTTGTAATTGTCCCAAACTTTTTTAAGTTTTAACCTTTTTAAAATCGATTTTGGCCTCTGCCTTTTTTCATTGAGCCCTTATGAAAGGTAGATCTAAAAGCAAGTAGATAAACTACGCCCTTACTGGTGCAGCACTCCACGTAAACACATCTTAGGCCAGTGTTTCTTTAAAGTATTTCCCTTCTGCCACTTCTCTCTGGAGAATCTGCAGCCTTTTAGCCCTCCCTGTGGAAGCAGGAAGACTGACTGGGAAAATTTAACACTTGCAATGCCTTCTCCTCAGTGAGGAAGCAGGGATTCTGCTGTCCTGTAGCTCTTCAAAAGCAAAGTCCTGTTTCCAGGTCAGCCTGTCCTGGTGGCTGAGCAAACCCCTCACGTACATCAGGCAGTAAAACCCATGTCCACTTGCTTTGTTTCTGTGCTTCTTGCTGTACTGAAGGTTAGAAATCAATCTTCTGGGAGACAACTGATCAGGGGGAGAATAAATTGGCATCTCTCTGGTTAGCCAGACAATAAGGAACAATGATTATAGGAAAGCTGCATCTGTGCTCTGTTCCCACTTGCAGAAAGGAGGGAAATGAGCATGGGTTGGAGTAGGAATAGAAGAGCCTTGTCTCAGCCCCCATCATCCAGCTCACACTGAGCAGGTCTTTCCACAGTCTTGAGACCAGGAAGTGGAGCTGTATATTCTTATGGAACACAGCTTTTAAAGTGTTGGTAGAGATTCCTTCTGAGAGCATTTTTTTCCAACCCAAACCCCATTTATTTTGACTATTTCAAAAGGGCCAATGATAAAATGTGAATTAAAAGAAAAAAATTACCCACAATGTGAGCCTTTTTGATTCTACTCCATCTCTTCATTTGCTGCCTGCCTTTATACTCTGTTTTTATTGAAATGTGCTGATGGCAAAAGCTGGCTGTGAATTTTTCTTTAAGAACAAGGTAAATGTAGCTGGATTAAGAGAAGTGACTAGAGCCTGTGTTGGTGTCAATGACTGCAGTTATTTCACTGTGCAAGTTTCAAGTCTGGAGTCAGACCATCAGACACTTTGGTGCACACACTCTGCCCCCCTCAGACTGAGCTGTGTGATCTGTATGTAACCAGGCATGTGGAAAGGGAACTAAAACACTCCCAGTGTCTGATCACCTTCCCCATCAAGTTCAGAAGTTTTTGGGCTTCAATACCAGTTTTCATGCACTGAAAGTCTTTCTGTAACCAAAGCTCTAGGGAGATTCTTCATGTCCCTCAAGTGGTTTTCATCCTCCCTGCTGTTCAGGTGGGCAGCAGTGCCCAGCTCCATGTGCTGCTGTGACTGTGGGGCATGAGGAAGCTCAGAGCTGGGGCCAAACCCACAGATGCTCCTTTAAGCTGCATTTAAGTCAAGAAGGGAAGTTTTCTTTATTTTGATGGATTAAAAGTCTGAAGCTTATTCCCACCCAGAATGACCTCTCAGCTTTGGCAGTGAAAGGAGGTAGAGCTCTGATGGAAATTTTTGGTTGTCTGAGGCAGTGACAGAAGGAGACATGCAGACCAGTTTCATCTGAGACAGTGCTCTGCAATGATGGAAAACTGCCCAAACCACCTCCAGTCCCTGGTGACAGCCTGACTGAGAACTAGAAACACCAACACAAAGCTCAGATACTCTTTCAAATCAAAACACATCCTCTCAGCCCCTTGTCCAGCCTGTGCATAACAGCCAGGAAGAAGCAATCCAATGCTATCATTTTTATCAAAAGAATCACTTGCCAACAGTTCCCCCAGTTCATAGTACAACCCAAGGAGCAGCTGCTTTCCCTCTGAACTTACCCCAAGGGGTGAAACTCTCTCAGAAGACAAATTTATTTGCACATTACAATTAGCAACTCAATTAGGAGAGTGTCAGCTCAGGAAAAGTAAAGTGTATGCACTTTATTATTGGTCACAAGAGTAGAGAGTGAATATCCATAGTTCTGATGTGTTCTGTCAGGGCAGCTGTGCCAGGAGCTGCACCTTCACCTTCTGGTGGTGTTTCAGTGGTACTTCCTCCTGCGGTCGTGCTCTGCAGCAAAGCACAGCAAGTTAGTTCTACTGAAATCACAAGGGAAAAAAAAACCCCACCACACCTGAAATTACAGACAAGAAAACACTCTGAAAAACCCCTGAGCATGTATTTTCCAAGCAGCAAGGTCTAAACTTTCTTCATTGCTAAGAAAATACTCAGTAAGCATTCAAGTTTTCTACAGCTAAAAGAAGTTTGTTTGCCAACAGTCTTTGATTTGACCTCTAAAAGCAGCAGCAGGTAATTGTTTTTATTCCCCAGGCAACCTTCCAAGCTGCCCTGCACACACTCAGCCATGGTTTTTACTTACTGATGTGACTGTAGCTCCACATGTAGCTGAGCACAATATACCCAGCCAGCACCATGGAGAGACCCCCGAGGCCCCCCTTCTTCACATTGATGTATTTGTTGTAGTATCTGTCGTAACCTGTGGAGGAGGAAAATTATTCAGAGAAGCCAGATGAACTGTGTGTTACCCTATGAGAGAAAAAAGCAGCCTGGATTCACAGAACTTCAGGAAATCTGAAGGTCTCACAAGCAAGTCTGAGAGGGAGCAACCTGTGTGTTAGTTGAGCAAGGTGATCCCAAGTTGATAGACCTAAGCCTTAAAAAAAAAATATAGGGAAACTCCTCCATTTTTAATTTTTTTCCAAAATACTATTGTGACTTCCATGAGTTCAAGGTGCTTTGGAATTATCAAACTCTTCCATACATTATACACATGTATTATCAAGGGCAAACCTCATGCATTTGACATTTTGTGTTTAAATCTACCTGAATGACATTTGTATCTACAGCAAATGACATTGGTTCCAAGTGATCCATAAGATCTCTGTCTCCTGTTTTACAATCTGTAGGGATCAACTGCCTTTGAATCATTTTTTGTTTATTTGTGATGTTGTGAAACCCCTCAGGATTTTCAGCCAACGGGTTCAGGACTAAGGTACCCCATTTTCCCTTTATACCAGGAGGAATACCGAGAGCAAAGATCCGAACGAGACACACGAAAAATAAATTTAAAGATGGAAAAACGAAATATTATAGGAGAAAACTGCTCAGGGCAGGCAAAACTCACCATGGAGCAACCCCTGACGCCCACCCCCCAGGCAACCAACCCCCCAGCCAGAGATTCTTGTGTGCTACTCTCCCTGGCTCCATCAGGAGAAGGAATCAGGCACCCGCACACTCCGGGCCGCCCCCGCAGCCCCCTCACCTCTTCGCACGGCCCCCAAGATGCCGCGGGGGGTGAAGTCCCTCATGGCCAGCCAGCTGCCCAGCTGGCCCAGCTTCACGTCCATCAGCTTCGCGTCCTTAAGGAGAACTGCAGCAAGGAGAAGGAGAGAGGCCGGTCAGCGCGGGGCTGAGAGAGGGAGGCACCGCGGTCACCTTGATCCCCCCGCACTCACCCGGCGGCTGCGCCATCTTGATGTGCCCGGAAGGGACGCGCCGCGGGGGCTCATGGGAGGAGGGAAGGGCGGGAACCCGGGCAGGGCGGGCGCCATGTTGGCTGTGTCAGGGCGCCATGTTGGGTGTGTCGGTCCTCTCAGCACGGACCACGGCTGTCCTGGTGTTGCCTTGAGCCCGTCCAGCATGTCCTAGAGACAGGACAAAGAGTAATGGATACGAATTGGAAGTGGGGGAAATTTTGATTAGATGAACAGAAAAATTTCCTCCCTGTGAGGGTGATGAGGCCCTGGCACAGGTTGTCCAGAGAAGCTGTGGCTGCCCCATGCCTGGAGATGTCCAAGGCGAGGCTGGACAGGGACTGGAGCAATGTGATCTAGTGGAAGGTGTCCCTACCCATTGCAGAGGGGTTGGAACCAGATGATCTTTAAGGTCCCCAATCACTTAACCTTCTGTGATTCTGTGATCTTCTCTCTAGAGGCCAATTCCCCGCTGAGGGCTGTGCATGCTGCCCCAGGTGCTACAGGCACTGCCAGCCTGAAAGAGGGCTGGGGCACCTGAGGGATTTTCCATTCATTTCCAGTCCAGCAGTCCCTTCATCAGCTGCATCCTTCCTCAGGGGATGGTAAACATCTCCTGAGCCGGTCCTTCAATCCCCCAGGGCAGCGCCTCACACCGTCCCACGTTATGGGGTGTCAGGTGCCCTCCTTGCAGTGCTTCAGATTGTGAGAAAATATAGAAAAATTCACAAGTTGTCATCAGCATCTTCACACGTCTCCATCAGCAATCTTGTCGATGTCCCACAAATGAACCTTCTACAGTGTGTTCTTAAGTTGCAGCTCTAACATGGTAAATGTGTGCTCACAGACAGCATATACTGCAACACACATTGAGATTGTCGCCTATTGTACTGTAAGAAGTCCCTTTTCAGTGCCCACTGAGGGCTTTTCCCTGTGGGAATATGCTGTCATCTACTCTAGCTCCTCTGGAAGGGTGTCAAAGGCAAAAGGAGAGGCTGAGGTGGGATATACAGTGCAAATAAAGCTGCATAACCAGAGTGGTGGAGCAGTTAATGTGCAGATCAAGATACATGTTACCTTCCTGAAACAGGAATTGCAGAATATCCTGAGTTGGAAGGGACCCACAAACTTGAACTCCAGGCCCTGCATGGGACAGCCTGTGCATCCCTGACAGTGTTGTCCAAACACTTCTGGAGCTCTGGCAGCCATGGGGCTGTGACCATTTCCTGGGGAACCTGTTCAGTGCCTCACCACCCTCTAGGGGAAGAACTTTTTACTGATATTCCCTCTGACATGCCAGCCATTCCCTGGTCACAGAGAGCAGAAATTGGAGCTCCCCTCGCGAGGAGCTGCAGCCCTCGATGAATCTCCCCTCAGTCTCCTTCAACAGAACAAACCAAGTGGCTTCAACCACTCCTTGATTTGCTTCTCCCCTAGACCTCTCCCCATCTTCTTAGCCCTTCTTTTAATTGCTTTATATCTTGTATTGTGGTGCCCAACACTGCATCCAGAACTCCTGGTGAGACTGCACCAGCTCAGAGTAAAACGGGAAAGAGCCACCCAGATTAATTTCCATTTCCTCAGAGCCTTTCCGGGGGGTTCGGACCCACCCTGAGCACACCTGCAGCCCTGGGTGGTGGCACCAGGTGTGACTCCAGCAGGTGTCACTCGCAGGCAGCGGCTGCGGCGGATGGTCCCCGTGTAGTGACCTCTAGAGGCTTCAAATCCTCTCGTGCAGGTTCATAGCAGTGTCAGGGTTTGTTGTTTGTTGTGCTGAAGCTGAAAAGCAAAGTGCTGCAGCGGTAAACAGGGAGCAGCGGCTCCCCCGCAGCTCCTGACAGGTCAAACAGCACCCTGGGATTCCTGGATATGAAATCTCCATCCCACAGAGGACGGGTAGAGCGGATCAGAAATGAAAACTAAATTAAGGACGCTGAAAGGAGCCCACAGGGCTCCTACATAAACACTAATCTCTGCAGCTTTTACTTCTCTTAGCTCACAGAGTCTTATTCTATACTCCTCCCTCCCTGCCACTGCAGGATTCTTGGAGTCTGCAGGGTTGTGTTACCTGGTATTAAATCAGGTGGGAGACTTGTGCTGTCTGAAGATATATGGAACTGTGTCACACATCAGAGGCTGGTCTCCATGTCGAGCTTCACCTTTTTTTGTTTTTAACCAAAATCAATTTATTTACATTGAGTACTTCTATAGCATAACAGCATAACGTAACATAGCAGAAGGAATACATTGCTGCCCGATTTTTATTTTTAGGTTTTTTTTCCTTATTAACAGAAAGTAAGATTAGGAAAGTATAGTGTGTCTGATCACCTAAAGAAAGGGTTCCAAATTTAGACTCTGCTAAATGAGTTTAAAATACTCTTATTAAATTATCCTTTATTTTATTATTGGACTTTACCGGTAACTGTCATTTTATGGCTGAAGTGTCCCCTGATGAACTACTATGTGCCCTTTTTACAGTACTTGCAGAAAATCATGCTCCAAACTTGCTTCCCTCATTCTTGCAAGGCAACCTATTGTTTTAAATAGGATTACTCATGCAAGGCAGATTAATTCACCTACAGGAAGAAAGCCAGTGGCGGGGGCCTCGTTTTAAGGCGTTCCCTGCGGAGTAGAAGAGCACATAAAGCTGCTCAAGCTGCTTGCAAATAGCAAGATCTGGGGAAATTTGGATTTTTAGGGTAAGAATGGAAATCCTTAATGAGGATCCATCTCCAAGGCAATTAGAGGCAGCAGTGACTCAAGCCTTGGCCTGAGCTGCCCGTGCTGGCAGGGTGAGAGGAACAGGGCTGTTCTCTTTATGCTGCCTTAACCTGACCCAGCAGGAAGAGTGGAATGGTACAGATGTGCAGGAGGTTTTGCTGCACATTTCCTGCTTTTGACCTGTGCTGCTGGCCAAAACTCAGGGTCTTGTTGGTTGACCCAGATGGGAGGATCTGTGACAAAGAAAGGTGTTTCTGATGTGTTTCTGTTTGCCTACAAGAATTCTCACAGCCCTTCTTTCCTGACCACAGAAGAACTCACACACTGAGTGCCTGTTGCCTTGCTTAGAGCTCCAGACCTGCTCCAGGCAGTAATGTGACCCCAAATCCTTGTATTCAGTCCAGGTCTTATATCAGTGATTGTTCAGGCTCTTTGAAGTTTCCGTTCTCTGCTTGTTTCCATACTCTGTATTTTTGTCTCTTCCTCCACCTGAACTGTAACCTTCTTTCCTTTTAATATTCTACTCCAAACTGTCCTCCCAGGGCCTTCAGGTTCTTGAGCAATCTTGTATTGTGGGTGGCAATAGGCTTAGTGTCTCCTTCAGCTACCCTAAATAAAGGAATGCAGTCAAACCTACCAATTTCAAGAAGGTTTAGCCCAGCCTCTAAAAATAAAAGCCTAATGGAGTGTTGCCCTGAGGTTTTCATCTTAGTGAAGACCTCTCTAGAAAATGCTGTGAAGTTTGTAAATAATGGCATAGAAATAATAGAAGTAGAAATAGAAATACATTCAAAAAACACGGAGTATTTTGCAAGAGACGTCAATGGATACAAGATTTCCTTTCTCCACTAACAAGGGTAACACATAATATTGCAGCTTTTAGTCCAAAGATTCAGTTGTGGCCCAAAAAGTGAAGTCACACTTCATCTGAGTTGCTGAAAAGGAGAAGTAAAAAGCAGAACAGCCTCCCTCCGAGGTTGGGATAATTTTCCCTGTTCTGTGTGCTGCCCTTTGAAGATTCAGGGTCTCATCTGGGTGGTCAGTGGTCCTGTAGGAATATCCAGACACAGTGTCTGCAGGTGTGTGAGGTTGCACAGAGTAGCCTTCAAGAAGGTCAAGAAATGAGGATTCACCTAAATGATCCCATGCCCACTAAAACTGATGACAAAGCACCCAGTGCTTTTAATAAAGGATCAAACCTTCAGTGGTTTGTGGACCAGATACAGTTCTGAAACATGTGGTTTGTCATAGGATGCCTCTTGGCTCCAAAGCACTCATTCCAATCTGACGAATTCCCACCAGCACAGGTTAAGGAGCTGCAGCCATCAAGGAGAAAGAAATCATGGGCTACCAGCTCTTGCAGGAGCTCAAAAGAGAGATGCACATTTTATCAGCCAGTAATTTGGAGATAAGTTATGGCCCCAGGTTGCTTCATCCAGTCAATTATTTTTTAATTGTATGAACAGTCTGGTGTGGTGAGAGCAGAGCAGCTGCTGAGGTCTCAGCATCGTTCGTCTAAAATTGTGCTTGCAGTGGAATCCAGACTCCACCACTGAATAGCATAAGAAATGGGTGTGGAGTCTGAAATCTCTTCCATGGCCAGACTTCCTCAGGAAAATGGTGAATTGCCTTGCAGAGATAATAACACCTAGGGATTGACATGGCAAAAGCAGTTGAGAGAATGAACCTGTGATTGCAAGCAGATTGCTTGCTCTGTGTTATTACAGAGCCATTTTCCTTCATCAACCTCAAAACACTTTGCAGAGGAGATCACTTACCAGTGATAAATAGTTTAGCATGTACATAGTTCTTTTCTCCTTCACAGCACTTGAGTGTCGATGCATCTTCGTGCTCCTCTGATAAAATGTGTATGTTAATGTTATGATTATCTTTTTAAGTGGTGAAGTTTGAGCCCCCTAGGAGTGGGGAGGGGGAATTCCTTTGGTCCCATCTTGCTGGCCTTTGCTTGTATCTGGTGTCAGTTGCAAAAGTATCTTATTTTATAAGTCTTTGATCAGCCTGGTGGTTAGCTAAATATATACCTGTGGGGAGATAATTACATGCTATCCGTAGTAAAGTGTACTAAAATAATATACATTAATTAAAAGGCAAAACCAAAGCAGAAATTTTCACAGAGATAAATCTGCTGCAGCAACAGCTGTATCTGCGGCTGCTTCCCAGAGGCAAACATGAAAATAAAACCAGGAACCAGTAAAACCCAATTTCTTCATGCTAAAAAGAGGAAAAATACGTACCCACTGTGAATGGCATGGTGGTATCAGTCCAGAAGGGCAGGGTGATCTGCATTATTAGTGGGGGAAGATGGGTGTGATAAAGTCCAACTTATCCATGTGTCTGTTTGGCTAAGTGTGAGTGACCCAGCAGGAGGGATGTACAAATGGGCCTCATATTATGAGGGGAGGATTTGGAGACTAATTAAATGATGTGACAGAGGCTTAAAATAAATCACCTTGTTACCATCTTTGAATCCACTGTCAGTTCCTCCAGAACAATCCTTGTACTTCTCTTCCCACATTTATGTCTGATGAAAAGAAATGTGGAAATTGTCTCTCTGACCTTCCCAGCTGAAGCAGCTGATGGCTGTTCTCCCTCTCCTACCTTGTGTCTTGGAAGAAACTCAGTTGCTGACATGGAGCCTTACTCAGTCCAAAGACACTGGTGGCTCCAAAGCCCTGTGGCACCTGTTGATGTTGTTTCCTGCAGATCCCAGACCACACCAGTCTCAATTCAGCACATCTTCCCATTGAGAACTGGGTTTGTATCCCAGGCTTTCTCTTCCTGAAAGCTGCAGCCACTTCACCTGTGACAGCAAGGAGACATGAGGCTGAAGCAAGTGCCAAGGAGCCAAGAAGAACAGCTGTGCCAGTGAGACCTCAGCCTTGTACCAGTGGGTGAGCTGAGCATCTTCTTGGAAGACACAAGGGAATCAGAAGGTTTGTTGGGCTGCAGTGGGAGAGCCACAGCTCAGCCCCCCCCAGGCACTTGTGGAGTTAGACAAAGGCTCTTGCTCTAATCCATGCATGCAGTTGCAGTGGATTCATGGCTCTGTTGATCACTGGTGAATGATTTGGTGCTGATCCATCTATCTCCCCCATGTGTTTGTTTGCATCATTCTCACCTGGCACATATCTCTGTGGTTTTGTTGTCATACTTTCTCACAAAAGAGATTGCATTCCCTCCCTAACCTGCACCAGATCAAATTCTAGCTTTTTCCTAGGGAGTGAAAGTGGATAACAGACCTGTCTAATCAGGCTTGCCCCATGGCCATGTTATCCTATACACTCCTAAAGCCAGGGTGAGAGGGAGATTCCTCTCTAAAGATCAGCTAAGAGTCGGGTGGGATTTCAGCCATGAAACTCTGACATTCAAGCAGGGCACATGGGCACCCCCCTTCCCTCTGCTCCACAGTGTGGACTGGGAGGGATCACAGGAGACCAGGACAAGGGAGCCAAGCAGCAGCAGGAAGCATTTCAATGTATTTCATTTCAGGGTGACCTTTAACAGGTGTGGATTTACAGATGGGGAGGGGAGAGGGAAGTAAGCAAGGGATTAAAGGGACTTTACCCTCCCTCCACTTTAAGCACCAGCTTGCACTACATTCCAGGACTGTGAGATGCAATTTGTGGCTGTGTGGCTTTATATCTTCTGCCTCCTGGGTTCCAGGCAGGGTCGTGGCTGCCCCTGGGCTTTAGAACTGCTGGGGATTCAGTGGAAGGCATTGTGCTGCCAGGTGCCTCAGATACAAACCTGGGGAGCAGGGTGGGGGTGAAAAATCCCCCTCTTCCCTCCAAGAATTGGCATTTAACCTTTAGTGGAAATGCATGGTTCAGGCAAACATGAGATGTGTGATATATTCCCTGTGTGACTTTGCCTGGAGATGTTCTCTTCTTGATCCAGTGCTGCTGTGTGCTGTTGAAAAGCTGCTTTCCTCTAACCCAGTGCCTGCTGCAGTTCAGTGATGGATTAAAGCAACTCTCCATTTTCCTTATCCCTCTCCGGGGGGAGTTGTAAAGTTTAATTAATTACATTTTGTAAAACATGATGAGATTCTTGGATGATAAATGCTACACAAATGTAGAGTATTTTTTAATGAGCACTGTATGACGGCTGCAACAAAACGCTTGTTTAATCAAACTGATCTGAGCTGCAAAAAAAAATCCTTACCCTGCTGCTATCAAACAGGAATCAAGTACTCTGTCTTTCATGGGCTATTGGTTTTGAGGATCTCAAGGCATTTTCCAAAACTTTAGCAAAATAAAAAGGCAAGGAGCGTATTTGTGTCTCTATATTTTATAGATCTTTTCCTTTATGTGTGCTGTTTAGATTATATAACAAACAACTTGGCAACAGGGAAGGGAAAGATCAGAATGGTGTGACTGGATGTCATGGCTGTGTGACAGGGTGTGTGTACCTGCTCCAGTATTACTGGGCCACACAGTCAGGCACCAGACTTCTGGCACTATATATTTTGTGTTTTAGATGTTTTCCAGTTGTAGTCATGTGAAGTCATCCAGGGTGCAGCATCCCTGGTTCTCTCTCCTAAGCAAACCAGGATAAAATGGAACCTGGGAATGTTGGTCTTCATTGCACATGCAATGTAAACCTTCCCAGGGAACCAGTTTTCCATGCTGGAAACTGCAGCCTGGTGTAAGGACAAGCAAGGTGCTGGGATACAGTTGTGGAATTCAGTCAGGAAAACAAAGAGTAATTTCTCAACCTAAAAGCCCAGCCTTGGGCGGGTAGAACTTCAGCCATATACTTCTTGTGGAAAGCAGCCTCTGTTGCTGGAATGCTGAAGTGTCAGATCATCAGTGAACAGAGGAGATATGACTTGAAGCAGCATGTAGAGCAGAGGCTGGAAGGAGCAATCAAAGATTTCCATCCTGTTATGACCCAGCCCAGTCCCACAGCCTTTGGGATCCAAGGATGCTCCCAGCAGAGGTTACTATGGCTTCTGGCACTGGTGGTGTGGGACTGAAGTGATGGCAGTAGCCAGGCCCTGCTGCATTTGATCCCCACTGCAGTTTCCTTAAAGCTGCTGCTTTCCAAAATTTACCTTTTCTGGACCTTTTATAAT
Source organism: Anthoscopus minutus (assembly GCA_013399455.1). Taxonomy (NCBI): domain Eukaryota; kingdom Metazoa; phylum Chordata; class Aves; order Passeriformes; family Paridae; genus Anthoscopus; species Anthoscopus minutus. Next base: position 329,560 of record VWYI01021662.1, read on the forward strand.
CTCTGTTACTTTTGGCCAGATGGATTTTTCCTTAAGGGGAGAAGAACAGGAGGAGAATGGCCTTGATATAGATATTGTCTGGCTGTGCTGGGAAGGAAAACGAAGACAGAAGAAATGAGCTGTTGAACCCGTGGTGTTATGAAAGGGATGAGTGAGACATTTTAGGGAATAACCAACCAATCAGCCAATCTCACAAGCAATTTGTCTTTCCTCATTAAAAGGCAACACCATAGTGGGAGAAATGTAGAGCCATTCTTCAGAAGATTTATTGCCCTGTAGCATCTGCGCGAGAAAACTCTAAGTGCTGAGTAGAGCAGGAAATTGGAAGCACATTGCACAACCTGCAATTCAACTAAGTTCTTGGATCTTCTGTGGAAAGAAAGTGCTGGGATTTCAGCTTGTAAGGCTTGCTCAGTCCTGGGAGAAGAACCAGTGCATGTTTGGTTAAAGCTGATGGAAGCTTTCTTACTTACTTGGTCTAGCTAATAAGAGCATCCTAGAGTGCTGCTTTAACTAGAACAGATGGAAATACTTCCCAGTGCTGTGATTGATCTAACTGTGCCTATCATTAGTGAACCAAATACACTGATATGAGCTACTGGAGTTCACTGGACCTCTGACAAGAGAGGGGTGCCTGTGTTCCCTGCTGTGAACATATCTCTTTACAGCTCTCTGTATGTACAGCATTTTCTCAGAAACCAGCCTCAGGGACAATTATACATTAATAGCTACTTCTTTCAGAAGCAGCCAGCCCTGCTCCTGAGAAACAGCTATTTTCAGGCAGTCTTGTTCCTGTGGAACTGCTATTTTTAGTGAGTTCTATTTCTGAGGCCAAAAAAAGACGAAGAAGCCATTTCTGTATCCCTCCACCATGGCCCAGACCCACTGGCTGTGGTTGACTTGCATTTCGCAATAAACATTTCCTCTTTACATCTCAGTAGCCTGAAGAAAGTGGTTCTCCAGCCATTACAAAAAGCAGCAATCCGAGCTGGGGATAATTATGCAGGGAGGGCTTGTGGGAGGCAAAGCCGTGCTCACATACTATAGATTCCATTAGAAGGAGTAGGGAGATGTAATGGGGCTCTCCTGGGAGATGCAGGACTTTTAGATACCTAATTTGGAAGTCCGTTCTGGTATCCATTTTCAACATCCCAAGAGTAATGATTAATCGTGTACTCCAGGTTTCTCTGAATCAGTTTGTAGCTGTAGTAAATACGGGCTGAACACGATAACATCACGGGTGCTCTGGGTAAACGACTTGAGGCAAGAGGAGCTCAGGGTCCGTGGCCATTAACTCACTGTGCACCCTCATCTGGCAGCAGCTTCGACTCAGGAATCTGCCACGGAGATAAAAGAGGCTCTGTCAGAGCTGAGGAATGTGGTGTTTTGCAATAGAAGTATCTCAAATGCTGAAGGCCCCATAAATGCACCCCAGCAGTGCCATGTCCTCATTCCTGCAGCATCCCAGCAGCTGGGACCAGGAGATGTTCTGTATGTTCTTGTGGCCGTGGCCTTTCAGGGGGCATTTGGTAGATGCAACCACATGAAAATTCCAGTAATACCTTTTTGTTATTTGTGGGTTTAATGCAAATTCTGGTGTCCTGACACAAGGGTGAAGTGAGTCTCACAACACTGAATCTGTCCTGAATTTCAGCAGTGCCTGGACAAAGTTCATCTCAGGTGTGTTGTGATCTCTTCCCTACAGCTGCTTCTGTGTCTGTGGCTGCAGCTAAAAAGGTTTAGATTAATTTTGTTGCCCAGAGCAGCTGTGGCTGCTCCATCCTTGGAAGTGTCCAAGGCCAGGCTGGATGGGGCTTGGAGGAACCTGGGATAGTGATAGAATCCCCACCCATGGCAGGAATGAGGTGAGTTTAAGGTCCCATCCAACCCAAACCATTCTATGATTCTGTGAACAGTGACAGCAGCAGAGAACATAGACTGGAACCACAGCTTGCAGGATTGTATACACTGGTAGATATTTTCTTGGCAGGGTGTTGCTTTCTAGATTCAGTGGAATCAGCAGCTTTAGCCTTTGCACAGGGTCACAGCAGCGCTGAAAAAACCCCGCCCGTTCTTGCTCCATCACCATTTGCTCAGGGGCTGCTCTCAGAAGACACTGAGGGTGTGTGTGTGGTCTGAAGGTCACTCTTTCTCAGGAAGAGGTTCTTCTTCCCTGTCTGAATGAGAAGGGGAGGCTGTTGGCAGTTCAGACTTGTAAGCAGTTTCCCTTCTCTTTTGTGCAGGCAATACTGATGAACTTGGTCTCTAAGTGAGGATCATTTATCTTGTTTTTAACCCTTTGCAGGAGAAGAACTCGGTTGTGTTTGTCCTGCAAATCCAGACACTTCTCCCACCCCTCTTTTTATAAAATATTCCTCCTATCCTCCCATCTACAGGAAAAGTCATTATCTCTGGACAGATTCTTGAAACCCAATTGCCTTTATATTCTGGTCATAAGCAGAGCATTGTTCAAAGCGTGAGTGAATCGTGGCTGCTTTTATCACAACGAGAGCCCGTTATTGGCACTTTTCCCTTTTTACTGCTTCACTACAGAAAGGCAGGCAAAAAATGGGACAGAAATCTAGGAAATGAAGGGTAATTTACAGTTCACAAAGGAGCAGTAAAAATTAATTAGCTGTCTGAGGATCTGTTCCGACCTGGGCCGTGGAGTTTGTGCCAGCTCTTTGCGTTGCATAAACTGGCTGTGCTGTGCTAGGCTGCTGAGATCAGGCTTGTGCTGTGAAATTAAGGCTCATTGCTGAGGCAGAAGTCCTTCAGGGCATGCAAAATGTGTATGCACACCTAATTTGGTGTGCCAAAGAGACATGATGGTGCATATAGCTCAGGTCATTACATGCTCAACTGGCTACTTAAGTTGTTCACTATTAGTTGTCACAGTAACTGCTCATGTAAATTACTGATGCAGTTATTCACATAATTTAGCACTGAGCTCCTTTGGAAATCCAGGCCTAATTCCTCCTCTTTTTCCAAGATGGTGTCTGCACGAATGAAAGACACTTTACACACCGTATCCATATGGTCCAGGTCCAAAAAGGGACAGAGCTGCAGAGGGATCAGAGAAGAGACAAGACACTGTCCCAGCTGGGCTCTGGGCCAGGTCGGTCCTGCTGTGGGATGTAGGAACTGAGCAGCTCCAGCATCTTGCCAATCATGTTGCCAGCCCTCCAGTCAAGCCTGAGATCCCCACCTGGAGAAAGAACTTCACAAATCAGAAATGTCCTAATTTGGATCCTTTTTTGGTACATAATTTTCAAAACTGTAATTTCCATTTGAGAACTATTTGTCCTGATCCTGAGCGTCAGCTGAACTCTTTTTTTTTTTTTCCCCCTGTAGTTTAATTTAGGCAGCAGATGCCATCAGAATGTTAATGCCTCCTTAATTCTCACCTACATGCTTTTATTCTTATTAATTTGTTATCTGGGGCTTTAATATTCTATTTTTTTTCCTGCTTTGATCAGTTGAAATAATTTGATGGCAGCATTTCAACAGGGCTTGCACTGGGGAAGTGTGTAATGGTGCATCACCAATGTATGTTGCTGTGTATCCTGCAGCGTGCTCAGCTGTTGTACTGCCAGAGCAGGAATCATGTGATGGTTTTAGGTGATTATAGATGAGGCCTTACTTATCCCTGCTGTGAACAACTAGACAGGGAACAACTAGAGAGGGAACAAGCTTTAAGGGCAGTTTTCCTGCTTTAGGATTTTGCCCGCTGCAATCAAGGGTTGGCGATCCAGGAGTGTGATCCCTCTGGAAGTGCAACTGAGCTTGCATCCAGCGTGCTTGGACAGCTGCCCAGCCACAGCGGATGCTTTCAGTCAGCACCCTTAAACCACTGCTATGGGGAGGCCACAGAGGTGTCCCCACAGCATTCCCTGTTCCCAGCTCAGGGATGGCACTTCCAGACTGAGAGCCGTGGGGAGTGAGGCAGGGATCATTCCCAGCTGGAGGATGGCACCTCCCAGAAGCAGGGGGCAGAGGAATGGAGGAGGATGGGTTCTTTGGTGCTCCCCAGGCAATGCCAGATCCGGCTGCATGCGAGTGTCGCTGTCACTTGGGTGAAGGGAGACAGCAGGTTTGGCTTCTGAGACAGATTTAGCGAACGCTGCCTAGGAAAGGGTGTTCCGAGCTGTCTAAAAGTAACAAAAATAAAGTTAAGGAGTGATAGAGAGAATGAATGATTTTACTAGTTTAATCAAAACAATTCTGAAAGGAAGAGGAAGGGAAGTGCCCAAGTCCCAGACAGTTTCTTAGTGTGGTTCCCACCCTCCTGGCAGCAGAGAGAGAGGGGAGGCCTTGGCAAACTTTACTGGCTGCTTTGGTACAGCCTCAATAGGCAAAGAAGCCCCTGTGTCCATTAGAGGCTGGGAATGACCCAAATCTACCTACCACGGGGTAAATGAGTGAAGGGAGAGGGGAACAATTTGACTCTTTACCTCATGACAGAACTCTGCTCTTAAAGCACTCAGACATTGGTTTGGGGTGGGCAGCAGGAAGGTTCTTTTATCACGACTGAAAGATACAGTGAGTTTTTTCTGGAGAGACTGTTCCCATAATGAGAGAAAAGACAGAAGAGAAGGAGAGGGATGAGGATGAATCAGCATTTAACTGTGTGGCTTCTCAAGCCCAGTTTCTACAGCATCTTCCCACATGTGCTTACTTAGTGGTCCCAGTTGGCTTTTTTACCCTTTCAACTCTTCAGGATTGTGTCCTAGCAAATCTAATTCTCTGGGTTTGCAAATGCACCATTTCCTAATGCCCCTGCCTCAGTTTTGGGAGACATGAATAAGGATGTGACTTTGTGTTCTTGTTATTGCTTGTTATTTGGGGAGTGTAATACAGAATGATAGAATTGGGCAATGGTGTGGACTGGAAGGTACCTTTAAGCTCATCATGATCCAATCCCTGCCCTGCACACAGACACCTTCTGCTATCCCAAGTTGCTCCAAGCCCTGTCCAACCTGATCTTGGACACTTCCAGGGAGGGAGCAGCCACAGCTGCTCTGGGCAACCTGTGCCAGGGTCTCACATATGTCTTGGGTTTTCCCCTTCCTGTGAAAAGCATGGGACCAGGTTCCATTTTAACCCTCCAGTACTATTTGCAGATTCCAGAGCGTCACAGAAAACCTGTCTTTTCACTGAATATTATCTACAGCACAAGGGGTGTGTGAAGTTGCCAAAATCACATGGTTGGCTTTTAAAAGGATTTTAAGGAAGTTTTTAAAGGTGATGTTTGTGTTCAAGCAAGCAGTGGCTGCTTTTGCACTCCCAGAGATGTGTGAGTCGTGTCCCACTCCAGATGTGCCTTGTATAGACTGTTATGAGTAACTGGCTGCTCCGTGTGCAGTTTTACACTGGATCTGTGCTCCAAGCCAGGCAGATTCCAGCCAGGGCTGTGTGCTGGGAAGTGCTGATGCAGTTTATTGGAGCACAGTGACTGCAGACCAGAGCTCACTCACGTCCAGGCAGCTTGAAGGGTGACTGAAATGGTGACGATCTTGTGAAGGAAAACCTCTGCATTCAGGGCTGCATAAGGCAGGGGCCTGGGTAACAGCTGCATCCAGCAGTTTGGTGGGAAGAATCTGAGCAGGGTGAAACTGTAGCTTTCATTTGGGCAGATGGAGTCCATCTGTTGATGGGATCAGGGATGGGACAGCATCCTCTGGAAAGCTGGGATTAAGATACACAAGCAGTGCATGCAAATTAGGCATCAGATTATGCACATGAGAAGCACAACGATCTTCTGGTATTTTGGTTGGCTTCCAGGTTCGGATTTGGAGTCCTTTATTTCTGGTGCATGAAGGCAGCAGCTGATGTGCTGAGCCTCAAAAGATGCCTCTGCCCTCAATGTCCAAATTCCAGCAGGAGCCGATGAAATGGCAGCACACACCCTGCTCAAGCTGTTCCACTTCCCTCTGTACTCCTTCCATGGGACTGTGGATCCTTCTGCAAACCATTCCCAGCTTGGACAGAGGTGCCAAAGGACCTTGTGCAGGCTTTGCCCTGCCCATCACGCTGGCAAGGCAAGCCCATTAAGAGGTGACAGCTTTCTGGCTGCTGTGAGGCGCTGCATGACACATCGGGTGTTGTGTGTAGGACTTGAAGAGGTCGGTGAGAGCTATCTGAGTCATTTATTACCCACCAAAGTAGGTGAGTGACTGCTGTTGTCCTTATCCTTTTAGAGAGGGATGCTCAAGCACAAACAGGTCAGGATATTTAGTGAAAGTCCCAAAGGAGGAAGTATCACAGCTCAGAAACAGTGCTTGGTCCCATGCTTAGACAATTATTCTTCACTTGTTTCTCTCTGAAAATCATGTACTAAGCATTAGTGTTATTAAGGCTGGTCAGCTCAAGCTGCATAAACACCATAATGTGAATTTAGTGTTTTCTGCTGTTTTTTGGTTGTTCATGAATCAATCCCAGTTCCCCAAATGGCTCCTGCTGTGTCTACATGATGAGCTTCCTCTCTTGGTGTTCTGTGCGTTGGTTCATCCAATTCTCATGGGGGTTTTTTTTCTGATTCTTGTTCAGAGGAAAAAACCTTGTTTTAAAAACAAAGAAACCCTAAATATTTACTGCTAGCATTCCCTGGGGCTGCATGGAAGGATTTGTTCTTTAGGCTTCCTGAATGGTTTCTTTGGTTTGCAGGAGCTCTCACACCAGTCTTGAACAATGCTGTTATTTGTGTCATTATTGCATCCAGACACTGGCTTGGGCACCAGAGGTCCAGGTGCTGGACAAACAGTGAGCAGCTGGGTGGTCCTTGTTCCAAGGAACTTGGGAGATCAAGGTTTGCAATGTGCTGCAAGTCGGATCTGTCTTCATCTTTATGGCTCCACTGTCTTGTGAGAGGTGAAAATTAGAAAGAACAGAGTGATAAGGTCTGAGATGTGTGTCTGAGGTAATCCCAGGATAATGGGGAATAGAGGAATTCATATACCCACACTGGAAATATGTATAAATGAGGGACTTGAAGAGACCTTCTGTCTGTTTGGGGGCAACTAGAATCCCTGCTAAATAAGGCTCAGCAATTGGTGTGACGACTAGGGTGGTCTTGATTTTTAACCAATAAATGAACCAGCCTCTTGATCCTCAGCTTTTCTGAGCATATTTCTTTTTTCTCCTTCCTTTTCCCAGCCAAATCTTCCAACATACCCAGAAAAGTCTGTTCTTTTCCCAGCTGGCTGCATCTCAGTGGGCAGAATCTGTGGCCCTCTCCCATTTCAGGCCCATTTGACCTTGCCTTGTAACCAGATGTTTCACTGGAGAATGTACACTTGGGAGAGCCTGGGTTGCACTCAGCTGCTGGTGAACTCTCTGCCTCGGTCAAGCAGCTGTAAACAAAACCAGCCCAAGAAAAACAAAACCTTTTCTAAACTGAGTTGGCCAAGGACAGAGCTGAATCCAGAGATGCAGATGGCCATGAGCATGTTGATGAGGCTTTAGAGAGAAGCTCATCTGCCATCCCTGTTCTTCCACCATGGGTTTCACTAAGCTAAGGAGTTATTTTTTTGGAGATTACAAGTATTGTTCCCGTGATCCCCAGGAATTTGGAGATTCCTGACACATAAACCCTTTCCAATGCTGCCTAAGGCATGTTGTACTTCCTGCAGCTTTCCACTCATTTGAGTGACTTTTTGACCAAGATTATTTAGAAAGTGATGGCTTGGTGGCCTGAAAGTCTCAGAAGGACTCACAAGAACACTGTAGCAAAATGATGCATTAAGGACATCCCTTCTTTTAGAGATGTGCTGGGATTATTCCCCTGGCATTTTTAGACAAGTTCTCTGCAGAAATGGTTCTGAGTCCTTCACTTGATCAGGAGAAGACATGAGGAATGTCTTTTGGGGTTAAACCAGGAGTTTAAATTGTCAGAATGTTGTTCTTCAAAACTGGGAAGTGGCCAACCCTTGGAGCTCCCATTTTGCACAAGACACAGTGGGATGCTCATTGGCTGGGACGTGGGGGGAGCCTCACTTGCAAGGGGGCCTCTAGGACAGCATGGGGTCCCCTCATCCTGTAGTGAGAAGTTACAGGAGTTGGGGGCAGCGTGGTCTGGACCTGGAGTTCAGATCTGAGAAGGCTTTTTCCATTTGAGCTGTGCTTGGCCAGGTTAGAGGGTGGAGGGAAGATTCATCTCTGAATGGAACTGGTTCCCGAGCCAGAGCCATTCTCCAGTGAAAGGGTGTGTTATCCTGGGCTGAGATCTCTGGGAGAGGGATTGGCACATGGATCCCTGCTGTACCAGGAGGATGGATGCCTGTGACTGAGCACTGTACACACAGAATTCTGTTGATATCCACATCAGTGATTTCTCCTCCACAAGGGTCAGGCTTGCCTGTCCCTGAACATCTGCTACCACTCAGCAGACATCCACCACTGTGTTATTTATCCAATATTCAGTATTTTTTCAGAGGAAAATTTGCCATCTCCTGCTCCTATTTGTATACTACTCCACTTTCCACAGCCAAGTACCAGCTTGCTGTAGGAAATGTTGAGGTTATGTGGCTACAGCCCATGGACAATTTCTCCTCTGATCCATCTCTGGCCCCACAAATCATTTTTAATAACCAGAGTGCTCTTAATCCACTTCTAAAGTGAGCTAGATCTGTTTAACCTAATCTGAGTATTAAAACTGGTCACAGTGATATCTGAGCCCTTGTGACTTCCTCAGACCAGCTAGAATTTAGGACTGAGAAGCCAATGGCTTTTCCTGTCTATGCTGTACTGACACATCCCTTCTGGGGTGATTGATACCTTCCAGAGATGGCATTAGGGTCAGCTACACCAAGGTAAGAAGTGATGCATGTGGCCACAGGGCAGATATTCCTTTCAGATTTCCAAATAAAAGGGTTCTCAGACTCCCCAGACCCTGGCTTCAGTGTCTCAGAGAGCCATTTTTCTTTTGTGAGAGGCTCTGGGAGTTGCATTGCTCAGCCAGCTGGGCACAAGGAGAGAGCTGGAAAGAGGAAGGGATCTGCTAACACTATTTTGCCCTTTGTGCTTAGATCAACACCTCACTATGTTTTAAACATCCGCTTCATCATTCCTGCTGTCCAATATCCCACTATGGGCCTAGCAAGAGCTATTTTAATCCCTCATCATTCATCAGGAGGCCCCTTCCTGTTCCCTTTCTATCTGCTCCTGCATGCATGTGTGTGCATCTCTCTACTGAGAAATCCCCCGGGGTGGCTGCTGTCAGAAAGGTCACTCAGGGATATTCACAAACAGCAGGTGTAAAATTAACAACTGGTGCAATTCCAATCATCTGGCAGGAAGGAAAACATTGGACAATAGGTAGAGCCAGGGTAAAGTTTCCAGCTGAGGACTCATTGCCTGATATAGGATGGCAGATTGGTGGGCTGGGAACTCTCCTAGGAATGTGAAACTGATAGGGTATTAGCAGCCCCCCTGCCCCTCCAACACAATTGTTTTCAGCTTGCTCAAAAATATTTGGAAATGTTACCGAGTGGGATGTGTGGGTGAGAAAGCATCCTCCAGCCAATCAGCCGGGGAGATTCCAGCCCTCCCCTTGAATTTCAAGCTTTTGTTTTCCCTGATGGAAGGGAAGGTGAATCCTCCATGATTAATTTAGGGATCTTAAAGCATTTTGGATGAGTTCCTGCAGCGCACTAACAAGTGGTGCTCTCAAGGATTGCGGAAATTGCGGAAATTGTGGAGAGATGGCAAGAGAGATGGGTGGATATATGATTGATACAGATTCTGACACCTTTTCATTTTTGTTAGTGCAACTGATTTTAGCTGCATGGAACAATGGGAGTTTCACTCAGTAAGGCCATCTGGGTGGCACAAATCTTCTGGAGGCGTGAATGGAATGGTAGATCCTGTTAGACCTTGACTAATGTCAGCAACCAGAACGGTGGCTTGAGTCAAGGAGCACAGGAGGAAGATTTACTGTGCTGTGGATGTGTCCAAGGAAAGCTGGCAGCACTGAACACAGGGAAGACAGTGGGGAATGGCAAAGGTTGTTGAGAAGTTTGGTTCAAACCATGGTGAGGGAGTTATTCTGCAAGTATTGAACTGTAGCCATTGCCTGCATGGAGAAAGTTTGGGTTGAGGTTTAACCTGACACACGGCCTTTCCTCTGCTGGAGTTCAGCATGGAGTTCTGGCCTATATGGAGTAAAAGTAGATGTATGAGGTCGCTGCACCTCACAAACTCAGAGCCTACAGCTCTGTGGCTTCTTCAGCCTCCTCTGCACCACTCCTTCCCCACCCTCAAAGCCCTCAGCATGACGTGACACCAGAAATCCTTTGGCAAAATGTCACCACACCACAACCAGAGCTTTTAAGCTCCTGTCCAGCTCACACAGTGTCCATCCTCTGTATAAAGGGTTTGGTACAAGCTCTGTCCACCAAAACACAATTAGTGCTGGAAGAGTTCTCCGGCGGGTCCCTGAGCCTAGGTCGGGATCCTGTTGCTCTCGCTTAGCTGGGATGGCGTACATGGACTGTGCTGACGAAGGGTGCTGGGCTGAGAGGGGCCTGATAAGGCAGTGTAACCCTGACACACGTTGTCAGCAGCGCTGCCATCGCCAGCAAGAGCAGGGGGAGGACTGAAATTCTCCCGTTCAATTGGGCGAATTTGATACCTTCTCGTTCTTGTGTCCTCGTGGCTCGGCCACTTGACATTTCTAAACATTCTCAAGCAAGTTCACTGGAAAACTATCCCATGTCAGGAGCTGGTGATGTCAAGGCTAATAACAGTCCTGGGGTCAAATCCTTCTGATCCTTCAGGCAAGGATCTCAAGATTTGGCTCCAAGTCAACAACAAGGTCTGTCACGTCAATGATGGCTTATTATGAATCCCAGCGCAAGCCTTTCCCAAACAAAGTGCTTTCGTTTGGTTTTCCATGCAGGAAAAGTTTAGCAGTTTCCAAAGGCAGGTCTTGCTTCCTTGTGTGGAGTGGAGAGCAAAGCCACTGAGCCTGGAACAGGCAACAGCACTTTGCCTTAGAGCAGGAGAAAGAGGAAAATCTTTATCTGGGAAATTCTCTTCCCATTTGGAATGGTACAAGATTATTGTTTTCATCTCTAGAGGTACTGGGAGGTTTTTTCTCTGTCTCTGTCCATCATTTGGATGTAACAATATCACTGGGCTGCCTTTGTTAATGTTACAATAGACCTCAGAAAGCCAAAGGAGCCCTACTGGGAAAAGCACGGCTGGATGTTGGGGAAGGAGATAGCAGGGATCTTACTGGCTCACACCCGTGCTGCACTGAAAAAAGGAATTGTAAATTGACATTCCCTTGGCTATTGCTTTATAATCCCAGCACTGTGTTGAGAATGATGCCACTGAACTGGTGTCCACAATGATAATTATAACCACTTCCTATTTTTAATTTTCTCTTAATAAGGGACACAGTGGTCATCATCCGAACAATAACGATTCTGCTCTGCCCTTCCAGATGTCAGAACATTATAAAGCACAGATTAACCAACACTGATGTCTCTCTACAGACCTTCCTTGTGAACTGAACACCCTGGTGCTCCCCAACAGACCCACGTACCCCCCCAGGTACAAACCTGAGCGCTATGGGAAGTGCTGGACCTGCTTTGCTGTTGGCCTCATTTTGCAAGGGGGTATTTGAATCGTGGAAAAATAAAGTGATTTGCTCCATGTCCCTTGGTGAGTCAGTGGCAGAGAACTGATTCAGCTGTTCACATCTCCCCATTGTCAAATGGCCTTTTTTATTTTTTTTCTGTATTTTAGGACACATTTGACATGAAGTTCCTGAATGTGTAAGATGGTGTTCAGAATTGCTGAGTCCTCACTAGTTGCCCTCCAGGCATTTCCCAAACAAGATATCCATGGAGAAAGTTGCCTTGTCTTAAATATCAGCAACACTAATAGTTATTTCTCCTTATAGACTCAGCTATGTTTTTGAGGTGGATTCCAGCTCTTCACACTCATCCAAGGTGATGCACACAGAATAAGCACAGTAGATAGATCCAGTTTCCTAAAGGTGACTATTTCACAGCTATTTCCCTCCTAAAAACCTGCCTGGTGATAAGAAGTGCTTTGGCTGGGAGGGTTTGAACTCTGGTTATTAAAATTCTTGGCTAAGGGAAAACTGGTCCATGTGGTTGGCTGAGTGACCCTGTGCTTCCAAAAAACTCCTGACTCCAAAGAAAGTGGATTGCTCATTTTGCAAAGCACTTATCTCCTGCTGGCTTCTAGGAAGTTTAAGTAGGATCTTTCTCCACTGAAGGTCAGATTTCACATATCTCTTGAGATCTTAGATCCAGGGCGCTTCTGAAGGAGAAGCAGAGAGGAGAAGACTATCTGGGGTTAGGAACATCCGAGCTAAACTGCATTTTATGGCTCAGATAGCAATTCCAATTATCCAGCACTTAGGCATTTGGAAGATTCAGATAAGAGGTCTCAGATTTAGCTCCTTTCTCCTTTTTGCAAGCTAATGTGCCAGTTTTCTTCATTTTCTTTTTAAGCAGACAGTCAAATCTATGATAGCAAATTTCAAATTAAAAGGAAAAAATTGTCTCTGTGGAGAATGGAAAGAACCATTTTGGTTCTAGGGTGAGTTTTGTGATGCACTTGAAGTATGGGTATCTGTCATTGCACATTAAACAGAAGCTGGTGAGCTGCTTGCAGGAGTAGCTGGATGGAATTCTGTGGGTTTTTTTATAAAATTATTTGAGTGCATGATACATACCAAACTGAGCTGCTGTTATGCTTCCATCAGGCTATTTATACACTGTGACAGTGCAGGAACCTCGTTTTTGACTTCTGCCTTAAATTTGAAAAGTCAGTCGAAAATCATATAGTTCCTTCAATCCTCTGAAAACCTTCACAAAAGCTTTGCTCCAGAGCCCCAAGCATTTCTTCTCCATTGCAAGGGGCCAGATTTCCAAATAAAGAGGTGCCATCACCAAGCTGATAGGAGCTGTCTCCCTTCCTTCCCTGGAGTATTTGTACTGGCCAGTCCCTCTCATCTCCTGACAGACTCCTCAATTGGGAGAGCTTCCCAATTTTCCATCTCTCCTCACTCCTCACTAATTCAACAGCACTGTGTGGAGGCTCATCTTTATTTTCTGGGATGGAGAACCATCTTTTAAAGAGCTTCTTCCTGAACACCTTGCTCCTAGGCCATCAGTCCAATCCAACCCTGATTCTGCCAAGAACTATGGCTCAGAACCCTCTTACCCTTCTGCGTGGTGCCTGTGTCTTTCTCACCCACTTCTGGCTACTTCCTGGCCACCTGGATATGTCAGCAAAATCTGCAGAGTCCCAACAGCTGGTGTGAGGGTTAGACAGCAGAAAATCTCTGATTCTCAGAGCCTTTTCTATCTGCCCTAGAGCTGACTGAATCTCTCCCCCTGCTTGCCCTTCGTGGTACACTATGGAGTGGAGAGGAGCAATCCTCTGGATCCAAGTCTCCCTACCCATCTTTTCCTGCACAAGTTAACTCCCAGCCCTTGCTGCTCCTGCTCCAGCCCCCTTCTGAGCGTGCTCTCATTAAGACCCCAGAGGGAGGAGGTGATGCTCTGAAATTGTCTTAATTGCTCTTGTTTATGCTGGTTACGATGGCAATAAGTTGCCATGCAGAGGAGGCTTTATTCAGATGTGCAGGTTCTCCATTGTTCTGTACTCTGAAGGATTGTCTGTAGGCAGCTCCAAGTCATTTACAACAATAGATTAATATGAAGATCAGTTATCCTGGGTGACTCACAGTCACACACATGCCAGACCCGCCAATCGCTGTGACCTGCCTCTGGATTTGAGGGGAGGTTGAATGTTGCTGGCATGTTCTTGCAGGATGCTGAGGAGATAATGCTCTGCACTTGCACAGCTTCTGCTCTCCAGGAGCTTCCCAAACATGAATGGAGAATGCTCTCTTTCTAGGGCAGGCAATGACTCTTACACTTGCTGGAAAGCAGGGAACTGGGGCAGAGTGTGTCTTTTGTCCAGTGTAAGTTAACCAAGTTTAATCATGGGTCAGGAATCCTGACTTTTAGTCCCTGATCTATCTTCCAAGCACTCTATCACCCAGGCCCTGAGGAGCTTCTTCTATGTATGTTGTGTGCTGCTTGTGCTGTGTCCCATTTATCACCCTTGGACACCTCTGTCTCACAGGTTCCTCTGCAGTTCAGTGTCTGGATCTTCATTTGGCAGAGACCCACTGGAGACAATGTTGGGTTTGTCCCTTCTGTCACATTGCTCACACTTAGAGCCTGTGCTGTGACCCACTGCTCTGGACTAGGAGCATTTTGCTTTCCATTCTTACCTTCCTGCATAATCCAAGCTTGCATACCACTCTACCTCACTGATCCACCCCTTGACCCAAGAGGTGTGTGTGCCAATTTCCCCCTAAACCCTTTCCTCAGGGCTATATGTTCCCTGTATTCAGTCATTCACCCTGGACCCACCATTCTCCTTCCATGTGCCAGGCACTCCGCTCGTGCCTTGTCTCCCTCATCCATCTCTCTCCCAGTCTAGGGACACATCATTCCCCCATCTTTCCTTTCCCCCATGCTGGGTGAAACAGGAGATGCCCGCTCCTATTTTTTTCCCTGTTTGAGAGATACATTATTTAACAGCAGGGAGCAAGGCAGAGCTGTGAGGGAGGGTTGTGCTAGAAGGGATTAACAACTGTCATCAACCCGCTCTTGACTCTAAAGTCCATTACAGAGTCGGGTCAAGCAGTTGAAACTCCTCACCAGATTCCTATTTGCTGCCTATTTTCAGTCCTTGGATGCTGACAACAGCCCCACAATTTCCAGTGTCAGGTTTGGCTCTCCATGTTTCCATATTGCACCAACTCCAGCAGACAGACAAGTGCAGAAATTCTTTCCAGCTGAGTGTGAAAAATTGCCTCGCTCAGTCTGTAAGTAATGTGCCTTGTTGAGTTGGGCTAATTTTCCTCCCTCTACAAAACAGTGAGGTTTCTGCATAATTTTGTGCATTACAAAAACACCAGATCTCAAGGGCTCCATGGTGGGCCAGGCCTCAAGTGTGTTACTGAGCAATTACTGAGTCTTCACCTGCCTCAAGCTGAATAAAACCTTGAGGGAGCAGCTGAGGACCTGACCCCTGCTTTTCCATATTCATACAAACAGGAGTGAGTTAGACTGGGTCAGCAAAGGGCTGATTCAGGATCATGTCCTATGATACCAAAAGAAAGTACCTAGAATAGACTAGGAAGCCTTTTCTTCCATAAATATGTATTTCCTGTAGAAATATAACTTATATAAATGGTTAGAAGTTCTGTGTAATTAGTGACCCTCACTGGATTTCTCTTCCACAAAGTTTTTCAGGTTCTTGAGTTCATATATATTTTTAGCCTTTTCAGCATCCTGTGGCAAGTAGTTCCTCAGCTTAACCATATCTCCTTCCTTTTGAACCTGAGATCTCCCCATTCCTGGGAGGTTTTGAACCACCCACCTTTCACAGTGGTACACATTCACAAAGACCCTAAATTAGTCATATATTTAGTGTTAATTTGTTTCCTAATATCTCCTTCCCTTTGAATCCACCACCTGCTGTAAATCTGCCCTGCAGCATAGTCACCATTCTGGAAGGAGAAACACAAAAAGAACTTGAAGCTCTTGGAGTGAAAGAGTGCAAAGCACCTGCATGAGGTACCAGTGGTCACCTCTGAAACAGTTCCCTTGGAGCCACCACGTGTTGCCATCACCAGACAGTGACATCTCCCAGGCTTTGGAGCAGGCTTGGCTGTGGATCCAGAAGAGGGCAATGGTGACACATCCTCACCGAGGCTCTGAGCACCAAATCCACTGAGGGCAGCCACTGCAGGGATGGAGCTGATAGCCAGACCACCTTGGCTGGTGGATCTGCCTGTTCCTGGCTGTTTCGTGGCAAGCAGATTGAAGTGGGAGGCAGCTTTCAGCTACTGTCTCAGGTCAGATGGGACTGTCAGTCAATTGTTAATTATGACTCTTCTTCTTACTAATTTCTCTAACTTCTATCACCATGGCAGCTAACTGCCGTGGAAAGACTCAGCCAGAAAAAGGAGAAGACAACCAAACTTTTCATATCAAGGGAACAGGAATGAGCTACAGAGGAAAGGGGGTGGAGGAAGAGATCTGTAAATTGTTTTCCACGAGAGTCTAACACAATGTTCTGAATCCTAAAATGGCTTTTCTTGAAGGAACCTTAAAGATCATCCTGTTCCAACTTCCCTTCCATGGGCAGAGACACCTCCTACTAGACCAGGCTGCTCCAAGCCCTGTCCAGCTTTGCCTTGGACACTTCCAGGGATGAGGCAGCCACAGCTTCTCTGGGCAGCCTGTGCCAGGGCCTCAGCACCCTCACAGGGAAGAATTTCTTCACAATATCCCATCTAACCCTGCCCTCTGGCAGTTTCAAATAATTCCCTTTTTCCCTGTTATCACATCTGCTTTGCCCTGACCTGTCAGCTGATCAGTTCTAATCTTTGGTGATGGCTGTGTGTCCAGAAAGGGCAAGAGGAGGAAAAATTTGACAGCACTTTGAGCTCTAATAAATTTTTAAACTTCCTTCCTTTTTGCTTATTTTGTAGCTTTTGTCCCGGTGCTGAATGTGTTCTTTTCCCCGTGTGCCACTTCCAGGGGAATATTGTGGAGATGAAATGCCACTTGGTCATCACGGGGCATTTCACCTGTGGAGGCTGGATGGAAACTCACAGGCTGGGGTCATACAGGGCCCAGGGACAAGTGGTGACTTCTGCCACTGCAGCAGCTCTCAGGAACACGGAGACACTGTGCCTGAGTGCATCAGCAGCATGGGCAGAGCAGGTTGTGTGGGATCAATAAAACAACAGCCATTTTATTGCTCTTTTGCAGCAACACCACATTATACTTGCTGAAATCACTGGCTGGTCCATTCAGCAACTTTCTGATTAAGCTTTCCAGCCTGTAGGTATCTTCTCTCACACCTGTCTTACCATTTCCATTTACAAGGGCTTAATTTAGAAACCCATTGTACCTGGGCCTGCACAGACCAAGCTAATTTATTTTACATAATGCCTCAGCACTTTAGGAAACAGTCTTGCTTTAAGTCCATCCTGGAGGGAAGGATTGACTTCTGCTTCATGTTTTGGATTGAGTTTTGAAGGAAACAGACCCTGTTCTGACAGTGTTCACAGATTTCCCGAGGCCTTTTTCAAATCACTTACCCTGCTTTGAACCTAACCTTTGAGTCTGGAAAACAATCAATATAACACTTCCCTTCGCTCTGGTTTTAGGATAAACATAGTATCTAGATGGCATCAAGGTCCTTGTGTGCTGTGCTTTAGAAGCAGAATAAAAAGCTGATTTCCGTGCTGGGGGACTTTGTGCGAGACGGGGACAAGGGGCAGGTGCAAGTCTGCTGAGAAGGAACGAAACGAGGCAGAGCTGGCAGGCAAACAGACCCTGGGCATTGCTGCTGTCAGCTTTCCCTTCAGCATCTCATCAGGGATGTGCAGGGAGAGAACGCATCGCTCCGTGGGCGCTCGCAGGAAGCGGCCCCCGAGCGCGAGGGAGAGGCACGGGACCAGGGCGGCTCCAGAATCCTGGTGGGTGATCCTGGGCGACAGGAGACTCCGTGATATGCCTGAAGGAGGCACAAACAGCCCCCTCCTCCTCGGCAGAAGACTCAGCTGGCAAGATCTGATCTTTTTGTTGGCTTGAGGCTTTTGTTTGTTCAGTAAATTCCCCCGGACTTTGTTTTTCAAGTCTCTTCCTGCTCTGTCGTTGTCACTGCCACAGCAACAGGTGAGTTTGAGAAGTTACACGTGGGGAAGATGAGTTGCACTGAGGAAATGACTCAAATCCTTTGCAGATCCCTCTGAAGCCAGTAGATCTGAAGACAGGTGCCCTCCATCCCCAGAGCTGTGAGCATGGATGAAACATCCAGTGACTTCCAGAGCTCTCGTCACCATCAGTCAAGCTCTTCCCCACAAAACAGCAGTGGAGGGAGCTCCAAAAGTATCACTTCTTTATTTCAGTGCTGCCACACTTGCTGACGTCCTCGCTGAGCCTCTTGCTGCAGCAGGCTGCTAATCAAAAACTCTGCTGTTGCTGCTAATCAAAACCTCTTTACTCGCCACTTCGGCATCATTCTGGGAAGCCAACAGAGCGCAGAGATGCTCAATTCCTCCCCCTCCACACACCTTCCATTGTCTTCAGGACTGACAGCTCTGATGTGGAGCACTGATAAAAGCCAGCTGATGCTGTCAGGGCCTGGTACAGTTGCACTGCAGGGAAAAAGGCGACTGGCTCTGAGTCATCGTAGCTGCCCGGAGCTCAGGATGCCTCGCACACGTGCTGTCTCCTGGCACGGCCCTTCACACAGCAGAGCACCTCTGGATGCTCCCCTCTGAGGAGGGACTGACCAGAGGACTTGAGAAAGGCCAGGATTAGTGGCCAACTACATGGCCAGTCATCCCTTGAGATATCAGGAAAACTCCCAGCGATTAAAAAAACGATTTTTTTGTAGAATCATAGAATATCGTGAGTTGGAAGGGACTCACAAGGATCATTGATCCAACTGCTGGCCCTGCACAGACACCCCAACAATCCCACCCTGTCCCTGGGAGAATTGTCCAAACGCTCCTGGAGCTTTGCCAGCCTTGGGGCTGTGCCCATTCTGTGGGGAGCCTGAGCAGTGCCAGCACCTCTGGGGGAAGAACCTTCCCCTGATCTCCAGCCTAAACCTCCCTGACACAGCTCCAGCCATTCCCTGGGTCCTGTCCCTGCTCCCAGGGAGCAGAAATTGGAGCTGCCCCTGCGCTGCCCCTTGGGAGGAGCTGCAGCCTTCAATGAGATCTGGCCTCTGCTGAAGCTTTTGGTGTGTAAGGAGCAACAAAGGTGGTTGGTTGGATGTTCCTTGGCTTGGCCTGTGTTCAGAGGTGTTTAGCAAAGCATTTGTGCAGCTTCTGAATGGCTGTCTATGAAATAACACCTCTCCTTCAGCTCCTCACATTCCCATCCTTGTGGAATGGGCTGAGTTGGAGAGGTTACACATGGGGAAGATGAATTTCTGGAAGGCTCCAAAATGAGAGGGATCCAGAATTGATAATGCATCAGGAGTGCCAAGCCAAGCCAGGAAGGACATTCAAATTGGGAAAATTGGACTGTGATGTGAACTTCTCAGTGACCTTGAGTAAACTGGCTCAGTGCTGCCCATCCTGCCCAGGTCAGCAGTTGAAATTTCCATTACTGAAAGTAGAAACTCAGGGGTCATTTCTGTTTCATTTCTCACTTTTTCCCAAACATGACATTGAATGAGAGGCATTAGGAGTTCCTCCTATAAATAGGATCACCCCTGTCAAAGCTGGTTAAGTCATACCCAGTGTCAAGCCCATAAACAAGGTGCCTCTCATGCACTGTCTGGAGGCTGCAGAGGGGGTACAGGGAAGTTTGACAGCTCCCTGTTTGACCACTTTGCATGGGGGCATTTCTGTTTGCAAGGCAACAAACATCACCATCCCCAGCTCCCTTCTGGAGGATTTTTGGAAGTGGTGCAGAGGCAGAGTAGTTGAGGACCACTGCTCTCTGTTGGAGCAGAAGTGAATCCTCCCAGCTCCCACTCACAGGTGCTGGGACCTCCATGGCTGCTGTCATGGCAGGGCTTAAACACTCTGATTTCACCTCTGCCTTCAAAGTCTTTCCCCAGTTCTGCCCTAGAAGTCTGGGATGACCTGGAAACCCTGCATTTTCACTTGTCTCTGTTTCTCCTGAAGGAGCTGCAGTTTCCTCCTCCTTTAGAGCTTCCCAGTTCTTCTTTAGCTCCACGAGAAGCAGCAGTTCCAGTGACATCCCTGACAAAGTGGCTTTGCCACGTGGCACGGCAGCTGGGGCACGGCAGTGAAGCCAGAGACACAAAGCAAAGAAGCATCTTTGAAACAAGAGAGTTGTAAGTGTCCCCCTGTGCCAGCTGCAGGGACATCTGGATGGAGCTGGCTTGGCAGAGCTGCAGGGTCACCAGAGCTGTGCGTGGCTGTGGTGGCTGCAGAGCAGAGCCTCTCACCACAGCAGGAGCTCATGGAGGCACCTGAGGCTCCTTTGCTTTCCTCCTCCCCCCTGGGAGCTTCTTTCCACCTCTTCACCAAACTTTGTGTTGCTCTGAGACTGGGGGCTGCTCTGCTGAAGTGATGCAAGTGAATATGTCTTGAGAAGAATTAAGAAAAATATTAAAAAAAATAGATAATTTCTGTGGTCTCATTTCCCCATAGATCCACAAGCAGTTGCATCAGTACAGCTGAGGGGGTGGAAAACTGAAGTGGGGGCAGAAAAGAACAAAAACTTTCTAAGACAGCTTTGAAAATGTTCAGTAACTGTATGGAGACCTACAGCCCCTCGTCCCCTCCAGACGTGCAGAGCTGTCTGGTGCTCATGTGTGGAGACACAGCCAGGGAGCAGAGATGATTTGTTTGAAGCTGAACTGAGAGCAGCTTAGCAGGGGAGGAATCGCTACTTGTTCTGAGTTAGGCTAATTATATTCTGTGTCCTTGGAAGCCAACCCTTTCCTACTCTGCTTGCATAATAGAGATCCTATGGCTTTGTACAGAAGCACCAGGGTTCCCTCCCATCTCTGCTGCACACAGCAGCCTGTCCCACTGCCAGTCTCCACCCCAGAAGGATCTGGATGTCAGTCCTGCATTCCCTGGAGGGCTGCTGAAGCACTTTGGATTCCTGGGAGATGGAAACCCTTCTAAAAACGCAGGGTAGAGTTACTCTAATTCCTTGCTGTTGGGGATCAAGCTGAAGCCTGCTGCTTAATGGGGGATAAGTGGATGTAATGCAGTCAGTCAATAACTTTATGCACACACGCAGAGCCCTTTGGATTACTGATTTCCAAAAGGCAGAGTCTCCCTCACAAACCCTGCACCACACTGAGTCAGCCCTGAGCTTTTTGACTTTGTATTTCCTTCTTCACCTGCGCTTTTATTCTTCCTCCCCTTATTCATTTTTTTCCCCACTTATTCATTTTCCCCCCTCTAGAGAAGTTTTCAGCTTGTCAAACGACTCTCCCTCTCCCTGTCTCTTTTCTCTTTGCCTTTTGCAGTGGGAGGAAAGCTAACAATAAAAGGAGCAGTTTTCAAATAAGAAGCCCCACGTGTTACCTGGGAACTGTCTCTCAGCATCCAAATACCTGCTGGGGCAGAGAGCGATGAGTCCCCGCTGCTGTTTTGTACCCACCAGACACTGTTTGTATTTTGTCACATGTTCCTGTCAGGTCTGTCACTTGGTACAAGCAGGACTGACTGGGCCCTTGTAAAGCAGGATTTCCCTTTACACCTCCCTGCTAAGCTCTCCTCACTCTTTCCATTCCTCCTCACTGGGAAACTTGCTGCTCCAGCTGCTGCCATGTAGCTCCCAGGCTGGAGGAATGGGCTTGGGAGTGTTTGTGCTCTTTGCCTTGTTACTCCAAAATTCTCCTCATCTTTGGGAGCTCTTTAGTCCTGGCTTATGTCTCTGTGGGGAGGCTGAGATGAAGGAGTCGCTGATCCTCTCTCTGTCTTCACTCCCTTCTCAGCTTCAGGCTGAGCCCTTCACAAGTCCAGCACTTTTTATGGCCTTACAGAACTGCTCCTAAAAGGAGAAATTTGCAGGAGATGGAGTTCCAGACCAAGGAATTCCTGTAAGACCAAAGGACCTGAAACGGCTCCCTTGGGCCCCTCAGATGGGGAGGTACAGGAGGGAATGGCCCACGCTGCTGCACTTATCCCAGGCCTCTCTGTTCCTCCCCAGGCTCCTGGCTAAAAGGCTCATCTGACTTTTATAGGGCTGGAGAGACCAAACAAACAAAGCTTCAGGGTTTAGTCAGCGCCGGCGGGTACAGCACGTGCCTTTTCCTTCTCTCCCTCCTTTCTTCCCTGCTGACAGCTCTCCCGAACACACACAGCATCTGCTTGGCTCGGGAGCCTCTCCTCAGGAATGAGCCTTAGCACTGGGGCAGGGGAGCATTTCTTAGCATCTCTTTTACCTCCAGGACTTCTCCTTACTTTCTGGGCTCCGAGGAAGCTGAGAAAGGCAGGGAAAGAAGGGCAAGGGGGTGCTGGAATTGTCTTGGAGCATGAAGATGCTCTGTTGGATGGAGAAGTGACTCAGGCACTGAGTGAACCCAATGGCAGAAGGACATGACCTGTTCCCTCCCTGCTCTTTCCCAGAGCTCTGACTCACAGCCTAACCCTAACCTGTTCCTTCCACACCACCAGTGCTGAGGGTCAGCAGAATTCACAGACTTCAGGATCCCCACATCCTCAAGGTCCCCCAAGCTGAGGGTCTGCTGAGGTGCTGCAGCAGAAAAGCTCCTTTCCCTACACACTGCTGGGTTCTGTTGACTGTAACAAACCTCTCCCTTTGCTGCTGGGACCGTGCTCTGGGGCTGGGAACAAAGCATTGCTCGTCCTGCTCATCTGTTCCTTACAGGAGTTTTGGGAATCTTTGTAAATAAGCCAAGAACACGAGAAAGAGAAATTCCTCCCGTTCCAGGCCCTGCCTGACACTGTACAGATCCTTTGTTCTTGGCTTCTTTCTCCCTCCCAAGGCCTCAGAGAAGTTCTTCCAGCAGCTCAGCCTCCCTGCTCAGCCTCTTCCACTAATTAGCAGCTATCCATTAACGGACCAGGATATGATTCCATCAATCAGCTCATCTCTTGAGGATCTCTTTCCCCAGGTGCTGGCAATGCCATTTAAGCACCAACAGGAAAGGAGCATTCAAGAGCTATAAATATACAGAGGTGTTTGTATAGGACCCCTTTGTTCTTCACACCTTTGTGGGACTCCTGGTTTCAGCTGTCCCACAGAGAGCTCAGGATCAGCCCTTATCCAGCTTTTTCCTTGGAGTCCTGCATTCTGGGCTGTGCTCCCAGAGTGGAATCAGACCTTTCTGGCATCTGTTTTCTTACCTTTTTTTTTTTTTTTTTTTTGAGGGATTGTGTGAGGATGCCCAGAAGGCTTTGAAGCCACCCATGGTATCCTGTGATCAGGCCAGGCGTGATGGATCCAGGATGGTAAGAAATAGGCTGCATGTGCTGCAAAGGAGACTGTTCAATGAAATAAGTATCTTCAAAGGAGAAGGAAAGTAGCAGGAACGAGTAGAAGAAAGGATGTTTTCAACCCTTGAAGGGGAATCTGGAGAAAGAGAGATCCTTTTTAAGGTGTAAAATGTTGTCAGTAGGAACATAGTACTGTTACTCCTTTGAAGAGAGCAGTTAGCTGAAAATGGGAGGATGTGCAGGTTATCCCAGGAAGAGCAGAAAGTGGTGATGGAGCGGAGGGAGGTTCTTTTGAAGTTTTCTGATCCCACAAAGAAGGACACAGTCCTACCTGCCTGCACGCAGCAGGAATCAAGCACAGAATCCTGGAATGGCTTGGTTTGGAAGTGACTTTAAAGCTCATGTGGTTCCAGCCCCTGCCATGAGCAGGGACACCTTCCATCAGACCAGGCTGCAGGGAATGTGACCGTGCTCTGCCCCATCTGGGCCATGTTCTCAGAGCCCTGCCCAGATGAGCCTTGCTGCAGGGGAAATGATGGAAGGTTGAAAATTAGGGATACCCAAACCTAGCCTAATGTGGAGGACAGGGAAGGGAAAAGGATGTGATATTCTACTGACGTCTACTTTCTTTGCTGTGGTACCAGAGACTGAAAGCTGGAGGGTTCAGTCTGTGAGCACCAGGTGGTTTGAGGGGAGCTGCTTCCATCAGCCAGGAAAAGGCTGTGATTTGAGGTGAATCTTTTAGTGCCTGGATACCTTCTGAAAGCTTCTCTGCCCTTTCCCTCTTCACACAGCCACTCATTTCCTCCTTCCCTAAGGGAAATGCTAAAGAGAGGCCCGAATTGTGGTGAGGGAGCTGCTGGCTCAGTGAAGCCGTGCTCAGCTCTGCTCAGGTAGCACAGTGGCTGCAAATTAATTACTGTTAACGATGCCACCTTCCTGCAGAGAACAGCAATTTCTGCAGCGGGCACAAGGCTTGGTTTTGTCGAGTGCCCAGCCTGTAAGGAGGTCTTCTGGCATACCTGCACTGCCCATGAGCCCATCTGTTCCCAGTGGGAGCCACGGGGCCATCAGGCAGTGCCGGATGGAAGCTTGTTTTGACTCATGGGTCAGAGAAGTCTATCGTTCCCAGTCGCTTCTTTAATTGACACAGTGAAAGAAGCCACATCTTCCTGCCTGGTTCTGACCAGGTCTGTAATTGAATTCAGCTCAACATCTCCGCTTCAGCCCCACAGGGGACCTGTCAATTAATGATGGATTTTTTTTTTCTCACCTTGGGAATTTCCCCTTGCTCCCGTTCTTTTTATTTAATAGGACCTAGTGCTAAACACTGTAGTGGTAAATCTCCCACCCCCCATTTCCAACCTTTCCCAAAGGTGCCTCAAGAAGAAAAGGGCTTGGGCATGAAAAGAGATATGAGTGAACTTCAGGGACTGAAACACGTGCAGCTTTCCTGTCTTTTGTTCATTCATCCTTCCTCTCGCTCCTCTCAGGTCTTTTGTTTCTCCTTGCCAAAACTGCTTGCGCACGCTTCACTCAGGATCTCATGAGACTGTTTTAGAAACTGCAAAGCTGAATTGGATCCTTCTTTTTCCCCCCTAGGAGCACAATGCCTGTTTAACCTTTCTCCCTTGGCATTTGTCTCTCCCAGCAACCTATTTGCAACTCATGGTTGCAGAGGAATCCCAGTGCTGACTGGGTTTAAAACGGGGGTTGCTGGGGCGTGGGCAGCAGTGTGTGATAGGCTGTAGGGTACAATTTCAGGCTGGCTGCAGGAGGCAGCTATTCCATGCATCTGCCTTAGCCTTGCCTCTCAGAGCCCTGCCAAGATGTAGAGGCTGTTCATCGCTCTTAGCAAGGCAAATTCGATTTGCATGTCAAAAGAGCGAGAAAGGACAGCAGTCCCCAGTTCTCCAGCTTCTTTACCCTCTCCTAGTCCCTCTGCCTCTCCCCACACGCCCCCCACCAGCCTTCCTTTTGCCATTCCCATCGCTGCACGAACGCACCCAAGCCACCACGGGAGAGATCTCGGGCTTTCTTGGATCCTGTTTGAGCATCCTCGTTAAACTTCACCCTTGCTGCTGCGTGCGGGAGCTGCCCACGCAGACCAAAGTTCGGTCCCCAGCCCACCGGCTCTCCCCCACAGGCGCTGACGTACGAGGCTGTGCCGGAGGCGGAGAGGGAGGGAGGATGTTCTGGAGAACGTGTCTGTGCCACCGTGCCTGCTCGCTCAGTGTGCGCGCACCCGCGGGCTTGGCGGGGAACCAGGTGAGAGCAGCGTGTGCCGCCGCTCCCAGGGGAAGCCCACTGACCCTGCGTTGGGTTATTTTCAGTGTGTAGGATGGCCTAATTGGGCCAATCCCTTCAGTTCTTTTCGGGTGGGTTTTTTTGTTGTTGTTGTTGTTGTTTTATGAATGGAGTAGAGGAACTTCTTTTCGGTCTTTAGGGATTGTTTGTTGTATCTTATCGTAAGTTCTGAGCCATGGATGGTGCAGGCTCTGCTCTCTCACAAACACGAGGTGATTCTGCCTTCGAGAAGACAAAATGTCCCCTTAGATACAAAACGAACAATCCAATTATTTAACATTATGTATTTTAAATGTATATTGTTATTACTTTTCTACCAATAACTGGTTATCAATCTATTCACACAACATGGCACTGCAGCAAACTCTGCCCAATGAGATTGTGCTCTTAACACTACAGAAAATGGAGTGAGGGAAGGAGAAGAAGGGAAACTGAGGCAACACCCAGAATCCTCCATCTTGAGCCCTCACTTACACCCATAGTATATAAAACCTAAAAAATGCATTTTTACTAAGCAATAACTACTAACTACACTGCTATCTAATTCACACTTGAGTTGTTTCCAACTCCTTAGAAAGCTTTGGAAGTTTTCTCCACAGACAGAGGTTGAAAGGAGCTTTCCTATGGGTCAGGAGTCCTCAGGACAGGGAGAGAAATATTCCCTCCATCCTGGGTTCCCACAACCCTGCTCCTCATCCTCACCTCAGCTGGGGATGGGTGGGAGGAAAGAGTGGAGGGGGAAATCCCTCCCTGACCATCCCCTTATGCCTCTTTTCCTGTGTGGGAAGGGATGGAGTTGCCCAGGTTTATAGGAGATCTGGGTTTGTTAGGCTTGAGGCCTGCCTGAAGAACTAGAAGGCAAAGAGCTTTTTCTTCTCCTTCCCATCAGTGTTTGATTCTTTCCCAGTTTCCAAAAGCTTTTATGGTTTGTTGTTGGGCTTGTTTCATTCTTTGATGCTTTTTTTTTTAACATGTGGGTCAGACCACACTTCTCTGTGGGGATCCACATTCACTGTCTGGATGTTCTGCAGGGGGAGGATGAGGAAGATGCTCATACCCAGCTCAGACACAGCTGGGAAGAGTGTATAAACCTCAGGATGTTGCTTCCAGCCACCTGCTCCTGAGACCATCCTGACTCTGGTTACACCAAGAGCTCACAGGGCAATTCAGCTCTGCAGAGATACCAGTGCCTGCCATGACTGGCCAGAGGAACAGAATCACAGGGTGGTTTGGGTTGGAAGAAACCTTAAAGCTCATCTCATTCCAACCCCCAGCCATGGGCAGGGACACCCTCCACCAGGCCAGTTACTCCAAGCCTCATCTAATACCCTCCTGTCCATGTGCTCAGACCCTGTTTTAGCTGACAGCAACAGGCCTGCACGCAGGGACAGTCATTCCACCATGTGCTTGTGTCCTGCCTCCACCAGCTGTGAGGAGGAGGAGGAGATCCTCGTTGTTAGGGTGTGCTGAGACATCACTGGGATCACTGGCTCAGGGACTTTGAAGCCTTTGTTTTCTATCCACAGTGTCTCACTTTCCCAGACCTGGCAGGGAACAGGGCAGAGCCATCTGCAGCCTGAGCTGGGATCAGTGGGAGCAGGGCTGTCATCCTGCCCGTGGACAGGGCTGTTCCCACACCCCATTTCCTCTGTGGACAGAAAGAAGAATTATCAGGAACCTGCACCTGCTTCCAGCTGAGGAGAGGAAACCCTTCTGGAGGGAGCAGAGGGTGGTGGTGGTATCTCAGGAATCCAGGGAGGATCAGAGCCCAGGGCTCTGCTGGGCTCAGCACAGCAGGGGTTGATTCTGTGAGCTTGTGGTCAGGGTGGTTGGAAAAATCATTGCTGTGCTCAGGAGAGGACTCGGAATTAAAGTCATCACTCTGATGGTTTGTAAAACTGAGCTGCTGGTGTGAGTGAGAGCTGCCCCAGACCACAGAGGACACGTTCCCCAGCCCCTGGATCAGTGAGGGCTGTACCTTCCCTCCTTGCTCTCTCTGTGCCTGGCTGCTCACAGGTGAGAGCACCTCACCTGCCCCATCACTCTCCTGGCTGCCTTTGGGCATGGCTGGGGCTCTCTGCTCCATCCCACAGCAGTGCTTTAGTCCTGGGGACACCCCCAGTTCTGTCCTGGCTGTGTCCCAAAGGCCCTGGAGAGCCAAAGATGCCCAGGCAGCTAAGCTGCATGGCCTGAGGGAAGATACATCCGAGTTAAGGAGTGATCATGTTAATGTGTTGCATTAATGAGGAAATTGGAATAAAGGGCTTCATCAGAGATGTAAAGTGAATTGGTGGCAGGCTGGAAGTCTCCTAATGAGTGCTCTCCCCTGAGTTTTCTACCCTTTTGTGGAGCCAGGACAAGCTGTTTTGAAACAGTACATTAACCCGAGGCACTAAGAGGCTTCCAAGAGGTGGGAGGGGAGGAAGGAGCCGGGAGATGTGAAGGAAGGAGCCAGGAGATGGAGGGAAGCACTAGAGACAGCGATGCTGAGAGATGCAGCTCAGAGCTCATCTGGGACCTGAACTGCCCTGTGACTTTGGGCAGGACCTGGAGCCTGGACACCCCAGCACAACGAGATGTTATCTCAATTCTGGACACAAGCCCAGCCCTTCCCTAACACCAACATGTCCTTGGAGGCACCTTCCCACGCCAGGAGCTGGGCAGCAGCACCACCAGGTCCCCTCCAGCACAGGGCCCCCAGCAGCTCCACTTACCTTTGTGTAATAAGGTTAAATCTCTGCCTCATTAGAGCCCTGAAATTAAGTCCCCACCTTGGTGGATCGATAACATTTTCCATGATGCACTCGTGACACGGAGCCCAGCAGATGGATTGATGCTGGGAGCGCTGCAGGGGAGCAGAGCCAGACCCAGCACTGGGCAGAGTTTGCTGTCAGGAGGAAAATGGGCAAATTTCCATGGAGAGCAGCAGCTGATGGCAGGGGCAGGAGGTGTGGGGGACAGTGCCTGTGTCTTCTGGCACCTTGTGGGGTTTGCTGCTGGTTCCCAGTTTAGACTTTCAGGGCTAAAAAGGGCCCTGTCTGTGAGAAGCCTGTGGCAGAAATAGTCCCCTCCAGGTGTGTCTGCGCTGGGATTGTGCTCTAAAATGGGCTGGTTTTTCTACTCCTGCCTTCTCCTTCCCTCTGAGCAGGGTCTGGGAGAGGAAAAGCTGAAGGAGGAACCCCCATGGGGTGGTTGCAGTGACCTGAGGGTGCCTGGGGCTGCCTGGTGCCATGCTGACCCCTCTGCACAGGGGGCACAACCTTCCTACCCCAGCAGCCTCGTCACATCAGCCCCCTGTGCCACTGTCCCCCAGGAGCTGCCACCGTGCTCTGGCTGGGACAGGACCAAAAGGACCCTCCAGCTGCCTTGAGCCTTCTGGAAAGATCTTAACAAGCATCTCCCAGTGGCTCATCTAGGGGCTAGATCCAAGAAAGAGTCCCCAGGGCTGGGTGTGGGGTGAGCTGGGGCAGTTTGGGATCCCAGCTGCCAGATCACTTTTGTCTGAGCTGCAGCCAGACCAGGAAAATCTGTGGCCAAAGCGAATCCTGGAAGTCCCAAATCCCAACTCTGGGATGTTTGTACTTCTGCCAGCTCCCCACACAGAGAGGCTTAGAAGGGACCTCTCTGATGAGGACCAGAGACCACCCACCTCATCCCAGCCACCTGCCCCACTCCAGGTGCCGGGGTTAAGGTCACCTCTTCATCTCTCATCCCCATCTCCCTCACCCAGTGCCTTTCCCACCTCCCTCACCTCCCCTTGCCCCTCAGGACCACTGAGCCCACGATCCTCCAGGGCTGGGTGCTTGTTCAGCTGGCTGGAGGAGCAGGCAGGGCAGTGGTGGGTGGTCAGAACAGGGGCTACAACCCCTTCTTCCTGCTGCTGCAGCTGAACACCACAGGGCTGGGTGTTGGGAGGGGAATGGGACCAGTCTGCTGCATGGACTGGGTGAATTTAACCCTTCCAGGTCAAGCCTGGCTCTCTTGAATAGCTCTGTGCGAAATCAGAGCTTTCTGTAGAGCCAGCCTTTGTCAGCCCCCTCCCTGGGCTGCAGGGGGTGATTCAGAGGAGAAATCATAGCCCTAAAAACCATTCCTCTCCCTCCAAACCCAAGCACCTCCTGCCTGCAGGGTGCCCACATTGCTGCCAAAACAGAACTCCTGGGTGCTGGCTGTATTTCCTTTCTAAATCTGTAACAGCACAATTCATTCAATATATTTGGCATTTAAAAAAAAAATAGGATTCCTCCTGTTAATCCCTCTGCAGACACACCCGGAGGTGACCTGGGGGCTGTCACAGCCTCGTACTCAGGCAGAGGTGGAGGAGTGGGTTCCAGGCAGAGGCTGCTGCACACCCCAAGGCGTGAGGGGTGAGTGGGTGCCTCAGAATAAAACACAAAAGCAACAGGAGGAGGGCAAAGCTGATAAAAATGCCCAGAGCAGCTGTGGCAATGTGGGCAATGCGGGGACACCACAATTGGCTGTCACTTATTTTGAGCCTTAGCATCTCTGGCTTGTTTAAAAAACCTTGTTTTTCTGTCCCATGAGCCCTCTTAGGAGCTGAGACATTTGTGCAACCCAAAAGTCTCTTCAGAGACGCAGGAGGAAGTCCAGGGAGCAGGACAGACCCCTTGTGAGGAGTGGGGGCTGCTGGCCATTTGGGATAAAAACGTCTGATTTAAAGGTGAGAGGAAGGAAGAGACTTTTCTGTGCCTCTGGCTCTTACAGGGAGCAGCTCCTGAGAGAACTCCTCCAGAGGAGAGGAGAGGAGAGGAGAGGAGAGGAGACACAACTCGTGGGGGTGCTGCCAGGGCAGTGGGGCTGTTTCTGTGCAGGCAGAGAGCTGAGCTCTTTGTTCATCCCTGCTACGAAGCAAGAGAAAAACTCTCCTGCTGAGTGCATCCAGAAATAACCCAGGCCTCCAGCAGCCAAAAAGCTTCCAAGGGGGAATTTTAAAGTGCTGGGAATTTGGCCTCTCAGCCCATGCTTGGGGCTCCTCTGCTGTTACAATGTCCCAGGCAGGGAAAGGCAGACCCTGAACACAGCCCTGCTCCTGAGGTCCAGGAACCCTCATCTCAACAGGGAACAAAGAACAGTTCACTCCTGGGTCACCCCAAGGCTCTCTCAAGGTCCTCTTTTCACCTCAGTCTTTTCCAGCACCACCATCCCAGCTCCTGCCTTGAAAGGACACTGGTGATGGGCACTTTCCATGTGGGATGTGCTTCAGGGGTCATGGTGCCCCAAAATACCTCAGGAGCTCCTGACTTTGCTGTGTCCCTGAGATGAGGTGTCCTTGCAGGGACAGCCCTGTTGCTGGTGTGGCCAGGATTTGGGAATCTGGAAGGGGAGTGTAATAAGGATGAGAGGTTCCATTGCCTGCAGAAGGGAGGAGCTGGGGGCAATTAAAACCAGCCCTTCCCCGTTTCTGGAAAGGACAGCAGATTCCTGCACTATCCATATGGGATTTGAGTCACATCGTGAAGACAACGATCCCTTCCGTGACACATGTCACAGGCTGCAGGGAAGATGATGTTGCTTCATTGCTCTGGCCCCATGGTTTGTTCACCCACAGGGATCTCCTGGCCAGCTTTTCCATGTGTCAGCATCTCCTCAGCACCCCAGAGCAAGGGCATTGCGTGGCAGATGCTCCACTGACACCTTGTCACAGAGCAGCAGCTCTGCTCCAGCTCCTGGGGCGGCTCAGGGCTGCTCCATCCCTTCATTTGGGGCTGGAACCCAGCACATCCCTCAGCTTCCAGCACCCACAGGCAGGCTGCAACCTCTGGAAACCCCCCATGCCCCTGGTCTGATCCTGCATGCCCCAAAGTGCCCCTCTGGGGCAGAACACCCAGGGGGGATGACCCGAGCAGTCTGGGCACATGCAGGAGGTGGCTGAAGATGCGCCGGCTTTGCAGGGAAGATCCCGTGGTGGATGCAGGATCATCTGTTTATTTTAAGTTTTACAGGGGGCATTTTCCCTTGCCAGGAGTTGGAGAATAGAGGGCCTGGGTACCATCTGCCCAGGGGACTGGTGAATCATCCTATTTTCCAGTTAACAGCACTTGTTTGCTTTGGGAGATCTCCAAGTTAAGGGGGAAGAAAAAGAAAACCCAGCCCATGGATCTTTTCCCACACAATAAGAAAAATGCCTTGTTTTCTTTTTTTTTTTCTTTCTTTTTTTTTTCCCCAAAAGCCAGTGTCAACTCTGCTTTTACTTAGTAGTGGGCTGGATAAAAATAGACAGTGAAATCGTGACGCCTTCAGAAGAACCAGGTATGGCCTGGGGAGAGGGGGTGAGAGGAGACAGGGACAAAATCCAGCATGGTGCAGGCAGGCTGGGTCTGTCCCCAGAGTGCTGCTGCTTACCCCAGAGTGTTGTGATTTCCCTGGCACGCTGCTGGGAGGGGCAGGAGCCTCTCTGGTGGATGCTCCAGAGCTGGAGCTGCTGCTGACGGGGCTGTGGCCCAGAGAACAGCTGGAGATCAGCTCTGTGCAAAGCTCAGGCATCCAGAGCTGGAGGAGCTCTGGGAAGCAAGGGGAAGCAGCAGCAAATGGAAGCCAAGAGGTTGTGCTCCTGCCTTCTCCAGGACCATATTGCTGCTGATTTCTCTCTTAGTTTTCTGCTCAGATCTGTCTTTTCCTCCCCTTTGATCACCTTGCCAGGATGAGAGCACACTGGGCTCCTTGGAAGGAGCGTGCGTGGGAGAGGCTTTGATGTCTCCTGCTCAGGGCAGGGGCCCTGGAAGCCACTTGGACACCTGGAGCACGAGGAGCTACAGCTGGCGCCCATATTTTGGTTCTGCTGGTGGGGTCTCCTGTGGCAAAACCTTCCTGGGGCTTCTGTGCAGAGCTGGGGCACATCCTGAGCTCAGCCAGGCTCGGAGTGGAGATCCTCTGGGGCAGAGTCTCTGGTATTTCTGCACCACAGGACAAATCAGGGATGTGAAGGCGAATTTCCAGCCACACAAATGGATGTGAAAGCCCAGGACATCCCACAGGAATGTTGAGTCCCTCTGTAAGCCTGACTTGTCTCAGGCGTGTCCTGGTTGAGTGCTGAAGAAGACCCCAAATCGCTGACTGTGGTGTCCCCTCTGTCACCACACAGCTCCAGTGCTGTCCTGCCAAAGCCACTGCCCCAGCTTTGGACCTTTCCAACCAAGCACCTGCTTAGGTCACGACTGAAATGAGTTTGGCTGGCCCCAGCACGCCCTTCCACAGGTATTTCTGCACATGCTTGGAAGCACCATGGAAGCTGCAAGGAGATGCCAATTTGACATAGCAAAAGGCTGCTGCCCAGCAGGAACACTAGGCCCTGCCAGGACCAGGGGAGCTGGAGCTTCAGGCTCTCTGTTTTCAGGATGTAACGTGAGGGTTTGTTTTTTGGATTTTTTCTGCTCTTCTTCTTAAACAAATTAAAACTTGAAAGGAAAAAAATAATTCCTGTGGAAAGTTTAGCCTCGCCCCACAAGGGAGGAACCTTCTATCAACAAGAAAATTCACACGGTGGGGGAAAAAACCATGTGCTTTCCTCTTTCACCTGCTGCTGAGCCGTGGTTTCTCTGCAGCAGGAGGCTGGAGAGGCGCGAGGGGAATATCTGCATTTCCCTGGGATCAGCCACTGGAACGAGCATTATCGCTGGAACAATGGGCTCAGCCCGGGCCGGCCGTGCCAGGGCGGCTCCACTGCAGCGCTCCCGGGTTTATTTTTGTCCGGGCTTGGAGCGGGGGTGGCGGAGATCAGGTGACAGTGCCCGAGGAGCGCTTGGCATCGCCTGTCCTGCCGCTGTGTGCGCACATGTCGGTGGGAGCAGGGAGCGGGCAGGGATGAGGGAGCAGGGCTGGGCGGGCTGAGGGGCTGCTCCTCCTCACGGGATCGATCCCTTGTCCTGGGTGGGCCTGCCCTGGAGACCCCATGGCACAGGGGAAGCTCTCTCAGTGTGGGAACCACTGATGCTCCCCCTTGACCTGGCTTAGAGCTTTGCAGTCCAGGCTGGGGAATCAAAACAGTGACTGAGCTTTGGGATTAGGAGCTGGGGACCAGTTTCTGATAGAATTGAGTCATGGGCCTGCAGGAGATGACCAAGGAGACACAGAAAGGGCTGTGGGGGAGCCAGGGAAGCCCAGCTTCCCAAGAGCCACTGCAATGTTTCCATCTCTGAGCTTGCCTCTTTATCCATATGGTTTCCACACTGGGTTGTGTTTGAGCAGAGACCCCAGCTCGTTCCTGGTGCGCCCATGCCATCCCAGAAGAACAGTCAGCCTGGCAGATGTGGCTGCAATAAACTTTGAGTTGACTAATTTGTCAAGATAGTCAAATCTGCCAATGTCCTTGGCCACACAGGGCCACCTTCCCAACCATAATCCATCCTGGATCCATCCCAGCCCCAGCAGAGGTGAGTGTGGCTTGGCCAGAGACTCCAGCCCCTGTTTCTCCATCACCTGAAAACAATCTGCAGCACTGGAGAGTTTTATTTCCCAAGGGGCTGAGAAAAGAGAGGAGCCTGGAGTTAATCAAAGTCTGGGAAGTATTTGGGGCAGCTGTGGCTGGAGGAAACTCCCAGGCTCTGTCCTGGAGAGGGAGCAGAGCTGCCCTGGGGTCTGGGGACAGGGTACAGAGGGATGGGATCTGTTCAGACAGTGGCACTGTGGGAACACAGGAACAGGACATTCATTTCCCAGGTATGGGATGAGGAAGAGGGAGCAGGGCGCTGTGCCCCAGCTGGGGGTGCAGGTGTGTGTGTGGCATCACACGTGGGATCACTGTTGAGAGGCCTGAGCAACATCACACAGCCCAGAGCCCTGTGCTGTGGCTCAACACACAAATCCAGCCTGACCTTAGCGGGAGCCAAGTGCTCTGAGGCAGAGGCTGGGGCTCTCCCTGATCCCGGGGCTGTTCCAGCTCTGCTCTGGGAGCCACACACTGTGAACATCCCCCTCCATGGGTCAGGCCAGCCTGCAAAGGATCCCCTTTCTATACAAATCCCAGCACATGATGTGAGAGTGGAAGGAGCCTACCCTGCCCCAGCAGGTCATTTCAGGCTTGGCTGAGCTTCTTTCCTCTCGAGGGGATGTTTGCCAGCATCTCGGAAATGGCACGGGCGGGATCTGCAGCCCCGGCACAGCACTCCCTGCGGCTCGGAGCAGCAAATGCCTCCTGCAGCAGGAGGATAAGGATGGATGATGTGGGGGCAAATGGAAATCTGGCAATGGATGCATCGAGCCTAACTCGGCTTCCAAGGGTCTGACCCTGTCGGTGCCTCGCAGCTGTGTCTCCCTGGATCCCTGTGGTTCTCTGGATCCCTGTGTCTCCCTGGATCCCTGTGGTTCTCTGGATCCCTGTGTCTCCCTGGATCCCTGTGGTTCTCTGGATCCCTGTGTCTCCCTGGATCCCTGTGGTTCTCTGGATCCCTGTGTCTCTCTGGATCCCTGTGTCTCTCTGGATCCCTGTGTTTCCCTGGATCGCTGTGTCTCCCTGGATCCCTGTGTTTCCCTGGATCCCTGTGTTTCCCTGGATCCCTGTGTTCCCCTGGATCCCTGTGTCTCCCTGGATCCCTGTGTCTGGACACCTCTGATGTTGAGATCAAAGAATCTGTGCCCATCCACAGGACTGGAATCACGCAGTGGAAGGGATGCAGGCACGAGGCACTGCCCCTTCTGCACTCTCAGCCCAGCTCTTACCCTGCTGTGTGGACAAAGCACACACACACACAGGAGGAGTAAAGCTGTGGATACACAGATATCACCTATCTGTTTTCCTGAGGGGGAAGACTTCCAGGCTGCTCTGCTGGGTGATATTCTGCAGACATTGAGCCAACAGGAGCCAAATCCAGCTGGGATTTGTGGCGAGGTCTGATGTGTCCCCCATTCTCTGGACTGTCACGGTCAAGGCAAGGTGTCTTTCTGTGCTGATTAGGGAAAGTGTCATGGATCTCACAGCCAAGACTGACAGGCCAGGACTTCTCCTCTCACTCTGTTGTATTTCACTAATTGCAGCTCTCCCTAATTAAAAATCAGTGATGTGGCTTTGGCAGCTGCAAGTCAGGTCCCTCAGGCAAGCCTGGGGCAGAGGTTGGGAGGTGGAGAAGGATGGAACCATCCCTGGAGCCTGGTACATTCCCTGCCCTGGGCAGAGGAGCCAAACATCCAGGAGAGTCCTCCAGAGGAAGGACAAAATCAGAGCCCACCTTGCCAGAGACGTGGGGCAGCTGAGGGTGCCCTGGGCCCTGAGTTGCTGTTGAGCAGCAGTGAAATGCTCTGTGCCAGCTGCAAAGTCCCTGTCCGGGTGGCAGTGGTGGCTCCAGTAACCACGTGGGGCTGGGAGCTGGGCTCTGCCACAGAGGTAGCAAATCCCAGGACGCTCTGGTGAGCTGGCAGAGCCGGCCTCTGCCTCTCCCAGGGGACAGGAAGGGCCAGCTCGCTGCCAGGCACTTAAAATCAGACAAAACAAAAGCTGGACGATCTACAGAAGTGCAGTTTCCTGTTGGCTCGTTGGTTGCTGATCTATCAGCTCTTTCTCTTTCCTTATTTCCACATGAGGAAATAAGTTTTATTTCAGGTGTCTTCCCATGGGATAATAACCTCTCCAAGCAATCTCACCCTGTGAAGGCAGGAGGAACACCCAGTCACCAGCACAAATCTAAAATGTCAGCAACTCCAGGGTGATTTCATTGAGTTCTTGTGCTCTCACTGCATCAGTACAGACTCACAGATACCTCTGAATGTTCCAATCCCCTGCCATGAGTGGGACACTTCTACAAGACCAGGCTGCTCCAAGCTCTTTCCAACCTGACCTTTTCATACTTACACCTGCCCTGTTTGGAAATCCATGGGTGAAGGGGGTGTTTATCTGTCAGGATGTCAGATAAGGATGGGATAGGTGATGCTTTTGTTACCCAGAGGTGCTGTAGGTGGGAATAGAAGACATCAGTTCATTTTGCCTTCGAGGCTGCCAGAGTGAGGTCTTGGTGAGGGTGAACTGCACAGGAGCCATTTCCAGAGGATGAAACAGGGAGGGTCTAGGAGGGGCAGGACACTGTGATCTGTCTGCTGGGCATGGACGTCTTCCAGGAATTGGTGAGCAGACTTTGGAGAGTGGCTGGAAGCCTTCAGTGTGGTGGTCTACAAGAGAGCTGGAGAGGGACTTTGGACATGGGCCTGGAATGACAAGACAAGGGGGAATGGCTTCAAACTAACAGTGGAAAGGTCAGTTGGGATATTGGGAAGAAATTCTTGACTGCAAGGCCCTGGCACAAATTGCCCAGAGCAGCTGTGACTGCCATATCCCAGGAAGTGTCCAAAGCCAGGTTGGATGGGGCTTGGAGCAACCTGGAATAGTGGAAAGTGTCCCTGCCCATGGCAGGGGGTTAGAATGAGATGATATTTAACATCCCTTCCAACCCAAATCTCCCTGGAGAAACAGGGAGGATGGTGCCCAGCTCCCTTCTCTGGCCCACAGCCAGGGAGGACTTGCAGATGGAAAGCTTGTGGCTGGGGCTGGCTGCTCTGGCCAGGCTAATAATACCCCTGGGGAAGGTCAGGTGGGCAGCAGCACGGGCAGCTCCCATTGCAGGCTGTCACTCTTCACCCTCAGCTGCCAGAGCCTCCAGAAAATTTGGGATGTCTTGGAGGAGAGCTGGCAGCGCTTCCCCTCCTCAGCTGGTGGATTTCCAGGGAGATGGCAGCAGGTGGCTGCCAGTGGTTATGTGCACCATGGCACAGAGAATTTAAACCCCCAGCACCAGTCCCTGCATCCCCCAGCTCCCCACATTGTCCCTTGCTTCCCCATCCTAGCAGGACCTGGCTGCCACCAGGCAGGCCACCGTGCTGTCCCATGGCCACAAATGTCCCAGCAGAGAGGGTTTTTCTTGCTGAAAAGCTGCTTAGCAGCTTATGGAAACAATAAAAGTAGTATTATCTTCAGTGGTGAGGCAGATGGTTTGGATGATTGGTTTGACTTTTAAGCTGGATTTGAGCTACGGATATTCTGATTTTTAACAATTTTTGGCTGGTCAGACTCTGGCAGCGTAATCCCCAGATTCCTGCTCCCATAAATCCAGTCCTCTCTGCACTGGGGGCTGTGGGTTGGAGACCTGTCCTGGGAGGGGGCCCTCAGAGACTTGCTCCAGGACCCTCAAGCAGCCTCTGGCATTGCCCTGTAGCCACAGGTTTAGGAAAGAATGGATTTGGGAATGAAATCTGTGCTCAGCTCTGTTGGAATTGGGGAAGGCTCCTCTGAGGGCAGCTCCAGACAAATAAAAGCCAATTCTGGAGGCTTGTGGTTAACCCTTTGCTGAGGGACATGCAGCAATGTCTCAGGTAATGAATTACCTGCCCCAAACCCTGCAGCTGCCCCTCCTGAGAAAAGCCATCACACCCAGAACATCCTGTGTATTAGAATGGTTTTTATTTAGCGAATCTTCAAAGCATTAAAACAAAACTCCCGTAAAACAAGAGCCATCTTTGTGTGTACATTGAAATAGTAAACTGAGAAAAAGAGGAAGACTTCTACAGAGGTCAAAAATCACCCAAAACATCCCTTCAGGAGAAATATCATCAGTTTTCTGCTCCCACTGTGAGCTCCAGCTCTGGTCAGCAGTGACCAGTGAAGCAGAGGAGAGAGAGGGAAGGAGGGATGGGGATGAAGGGTCTGGGAAATTTTTCACAGCTTGGTTCACTCCTTCGACCAAAACACCTCCCTGCTGCACCCGAATCATGAAACACCAGGGGGAAAAAAACCTGTTGTGAAACCACAGGGGTGATTTTAGGTCTGTTTGTGCGCGGCAGAGGGAGGTGACCCTGGAAAAGGGCCGGGCGGCTCCCAGCGAGGTGACAGCACGGATGGCGACGGGACCGGCGGTGGCTGCGAGCTCAGTGCCCGACACCCAGCAGCCTTTCCCCTGCCGGCTCCCGCGGGGCCTGGCAAAGCACTGTCAGAGCTGCCAGGCTTATCTTTAGCTCTGTTCCCTCCCTCGCCCCCGCGCCCACCTCCTCGCCGCGCTCCGCGTCCCGGCCCCCGCCAAAACACGCGTTACATAAGCGCTCGCAGAACCATCTGGGGCTGAGTCAGCCACGAACCCAAACGGACAGCAAGCCCCCGAGCCGGGGATGCCCACCCACGGAAAACGGGCTTTTGGGGCCATCCCCTCCGCTGGTGCCACCCCTGAGTGTCCGGCATCCCCAGCCTGGGGCAGGGAGCCAGGGGATGGCGAGGAACGCCCCAGCCTGGGGGGCGGGAGTGATGCTCCGGGTCGTCAGGCAAAGAGGGGAAGGTTTAATTACGTACTAATGAGGTATTTCAAAAATAAATGTGCCAGCTGCAGGGGAAGAGGAGAGGGAGCGTCGACTGGCTGGGGAAGGGGTGCTGATCTGTCAGCTTGCACACATCTTCTCCATCCTGATATCCCACGGGAAACCCTTCTCACTTTTCCCCTAAAATCAGCACCACCAAGCCCAGTTTGATTCCAAATTTATTCGTTTGAGGTTTTTCCCCAAAGCCCGGAGTCGAGACAGGAGATGTCCTTCACCTCCTTCTTAAAAATCACCGTTTTTCCCTGCGAGCAGCATCTCAGGAGCGTTTGTGACCTGAACTTTGCAGTGTTGTGCTGATTCACAATGGCTTGTCACAAAAAACCTGCCTAAAAGTGACAGAAAAAGGGACGCTGACTCATGTGTTTGCCTTCCCCGAGCGAGGAGAAATGTGAAAGGTGAACAAAGTACTTAACGGGTGATAATTACATTCTGCACCGAAAAAAATCAATCCATATTAATAAGCCAGAGTGTTATTGCTAGTAGAGGCATTTTACAATTAAAAAAATATTAAAGTATTTGAGGTTTTTAACCTTGACAGTGACCTGTTAACAACAAGTGTAAGGAAACCCCTAATTTTGTCCCACTCACAATTATAAATCTGTGTTAAGGAGAAACTCCAGCCTCAGCTTTCCTGGGCTCTCTGCAGGATGCTGGAGGCTGCTACCCTGGCAGGATCCTGGTTTTCAGTGGGATGAAACCTGGTGTGGGGTGGAGTGGAAGAGCTGGCCCCTCTGGGAGAGCTCTTGGTATTGCCTTTATGAAGGGGGAGAAAGGAGTTGGAGAAGGTCCACCTTAATGTGGGATGAAAAAGCAAATTGCCAGGAGGAGAGCAGAGATGCTGCTCCGTTACTATGGTTACCCCCAGAGACAACCCAGCATCCCAGGGTCTGGCCCTGCAGGACCTGGAGCATCCCTGGGTACCCGAGCTCCTCCCGGACACCTGGAATGGCACTGGGGCAACTCGGGTGGGCAAGGGACCAAATTTGAAGGGATCTGTAGGGTCTGAGGCTCTTGGAGCAGCCTGGAGAGAGGATGAATCCAGGCTGGATGGAGAAGCAGCATCTCCAGTGGGGCCAGGGCAAAGTTCCCTGCCTTCATCCCTCTGAGACGAGGTCTTGTTGGGAATCCAGAGTTCCCAGCCCCTCTATTCACTCTCTGCTTCTTGATGACAGACTGGCTCAGCCAGATTTCAGTGGGTTTGAGCCAAATCCATCCAAGCTGATCAAAAGACACCCTGCTCTTGGAAAAGCCAAAAACCTCTGCAAGGGCACAGAGAGATGCTCTGATCTGAATCTGAAGGGAAAGAGGCAGGAGGGCAGTCAGTGAGGGCTGCTGCAATGCTGAGTTCAGAGAGGGCTTTAACCCCTAAAGACATCTTGAATATTAAAAGTGGAGGTTGCCAGCTAAGAAACAACCCCAGACTCACTACACTGGTGCCCATCCTGCTGAAAATTTCCCAGCCAGGCCTGTGAGGTGTGAGCAAAGTCATTCCCCTCAGAGCCACCCACTGCTTTCCCATCCCTTAGTTCAGCTCTCAAAGATGAGGATGGCTGGACTGGAAACAAAGTAAGGACCAAACACCCCGGCGGCACATTTCCCGTGGTGCCAGCATCAGCTCAGCTCCCTGGGGATTTCTGTACAAGCAGCCACTGAGGGAGGAATTCTGGAGGCAGTGGGAACCATCCCCAGGGAGCTGCCGGCTCCTCCTGAATCATTAAATGCTTCCCCAAATGAAGCGCTGGGGTTTGTAGTGCAAACGGCTGTGTGAGGAGTCACTGCCGCATGGCAAAGCAAACCCTGAGAGCGGAGGCACGGGAGCCGTGGGAAGCTGCTGCACGGGCCTGTGCATGTCCCCAGGAGAGATGCTGGCAGGGCCCTGCCAGAGCATCCCCCGCCTCCACCCTGGCATTTTCCTTCCCGAGATCCAGCCAGTGTTTTGGAGTAGAGTTTTTTCCCATCTCCCCTCCTGCCTGCCTCCAACAGGCCATTTCCGTCCCCAAGAACCCCCTGCTCCTCTCCTCGGCAAGAGAAAAGCTTCCAGAAAAGCATCTGCTCCAGATTTAAAGGCATTAAGAGACAGAGATTGGTGGCTTGTTCTAATAGCTAATCATTATTAAAAGATCGCTCCTTATTTCCAAGATAGATTTGTCTGGCTTCAGCTTCCAGGAAGAGGTGGTTATTATGCCTCTCCCTGCTAGATTAAGTTACCTCTTTGTACCAGTGTATCCTCCCCATGACAAATGCTGTAATCAAGTCACCTCTCAGTCTCCCTCTTTGCTAAATTAAACGGGCTTTGCTCTTAAATCTTGCTTAGCCCCAGCCCTCTCTGTGATTATTAGAATGAGTGGCTGGCAGGGATATTTTTTATGAGTAAAAAACTTCTTTATGGCAAAAGGGATGGAGCTGATGGGACCCAACAGACCATTGGTGGTGGATGGAAATTATCAGCCAGGAGTCACCTGAGCTGCATTCAGCCCCATGCCCAGCCTGAGGAATGATGATGGATAATTACCCCGGGTTATCTCAGTACACGATCCCCATTCCCTGCAGCAGCCAGGTGTGAAAGCCAGGTGGAAAATCCAGGATGGCAAATCCAGGGGCTCTGTATCCACCAGGCTATTAACCTCTCCTTAAATAGCATCTCACACACTGTCCCCTCTTCCCTTCAGCCGTGACGTGCCATTAGAGACATTTAAACTGTCACCTGGGCATGGCGTGGTGTCCCCTGAGGTCCCCACAGGAGGCCATGCCCGTAGAAAACAGCTCCTCACAGGGCCCAAGGGGACCAAGGTCGCTCTGGGAAGATTTGTTGGGCCAGTCTTGGATGGCTGGGCTCGTTCTGCCCGGGTTCCAGCCACATTTTCCCATCTCCGGGCTCCCTGCATGGCTGAGCCCATCAGAGCAGGGCACTGAAGCGAGTGGTACCCGGGGAGGGGCTCTGCACAACCCCCCCTCCCATGTTTCTGAGCATTCCTGCAGCAGGGAGGGAAATTTATCCCATGATCGATTCAGGTGTGTGGCTTTTGCTCCTGCCTAAAGGCAGCAGGATGGGTATTTGCTAAAAGGCTCTTAAAAATAATCTCTGTTTGTCGTGCTGGCCCCAGTCTTGCTCAAAGTTTGCTCCACATATCCTGTGTGTGTGACAACTGACAGACTTGGAAACACGTTGGAAGTTGGCTACAGGCAGACACTTCACTATGATCTTTAAAATATACAGCATGACGCGAGATATTTTAAATAGATCAAAATACATTTATTACATATTTATATTATTTTCTCTAGTCTATTTATATCTTTTGGAGACTCTTATATATAATATATATAATATATTTAAAATAACATAAAATTGGCCAGTTTTGTCGTCTGAAATACATTTTACAAATATATATATACATTGTCACATATATCTCAAATATATGTGCAATGAGACAGAGAAACACTGGAGGTGGGAAAAGGTACAGATACTTCATTGCATCCCTCAGCTTCTCTACCACCACTGCCCCAGCAAACAGACTCGGTGTTTTACCCCTGGGAAAACCAGTGCTCCCAGTTGCCAACCTGCCCTGCGAACTGGTGCCGGGTCTCTGTCCCTAAACCCATGCAGGGCCAAGCCTGGGGGAGCCCTGGGGTGTGTTTGGGGGGGAGATGGAGGGGAGATGGTGCCCTGGGAGTGGGCAGCAGGACAGATGTGCACAGCTGGTGGGCGAGGGGGATGGATGGCATCGGGTGGGGCACTGCCCCTCGTCCTGTCCCTGCTTGTGACACATCTGGATCCTGCCCTGTGCCAACCCCCGCCGTGGCAGAATTCCTGAATCGGGGGGTGGGAGAGCAGGATGTGCTGCCACACGGCTGCCACACGCTCATTTCTGTGTGCAGGAAATGGGAGGAGTGGGACACGGACACACAGGGGACTCTTTTGGTTGACAGCACGAGAGGAAAGGAAAGAGCAGGAGGGTTTAAAAATAAACGTATTTGCTCTGCCTTATTAAAGATAGAAAAGGTGGCTCTGGAATCATCTCCTACAAAAGGTTTGAAGGTCAAGCAGGCACCGAATCGCGAAAGGTTGAGCGCTAAGTGATTGTCCCAGCCCTAAAAGACAAAGTGCACTAAATTCGGTGATGAGAAGCTAAGGCTCGTCCCGATGGCCGCCCCGGCCGAGTGAGAACCCCCCAGGGCACAGGATGCTCTTCCCAGAGGTGGCTTTGGGACACGGGGGGATGCGGCTGCCTTCTGCTCTCACTGGGGAGTTTTTTTAGGGTGAAGCCAAGCGGGAGCAGCAGCAGATCCAGCCCCGACCCCCAGCCTGGGGAGCGGCTGCTGCCGGAGGCTGCCAGGAGCCCCGGCCCGGGGCAATCCCTGCGGGATGCTGGCCAAGAGGATTAGCGGCTCTCTCCTTTCTCGGAATCCTGCCATCCTCCAAGGATCAAGTGTAACGCCGGAGTAAACTCCAGGGATGGAGCTGGCTGGACCGAGGGAATGGCCGGCGGCTGTGTTTTTGTAGGGGGGACATTTCACCTCGCTTGTCTCCAAGCCCCTTCCCACAGAGATTCCACTCCACAAAAACCCACACCCTCAGAGCATCCCTGTGCCTTTCCAGCCCCCTAAGGAAACCCAAGTGCCGCTGACCTTGGGCTTTTTCCACCTTTTTTTTTTTTCTCCTTTCTTTTACAATTGATGGGATTTAAGCTATAGCTGGGCAGCCTTCCCGATGCTCCCTGGTGGTAGGAAAAAAGACCAATAGCTCTGAGCTCTCACAGGTAGGCAAAAAATAATATTTATACACTATGTACCGGCGTGGTCCATGGTCAGGACAGGGACTATACAGCAGATGTAGGACATCTCACCAGAGCTAGACTCTCACTAGCAGGGTTTGGGGCAGGGGATGCGTGAACAGGGGCCAGGGAAATCCGAAATCCCCTCACTGTGCCAGCCACAGGCGCTCCCTGTCCCAGTTCACATCCTCCTACACAGCAGTTTAAAAATACATCTGTATATATTATTCTATTCTCCCAGGTAACACTGTACAATCATAGAAGTTTCTTTAAAAGCAATAATTTACTTAAAGACATCTCTATTTCTCTTTTGTTTTTATACAAATATTTACTGTGATATATATATATATTTATAAAGAAGTTAACCCTCTGAGAACTCTACAGCAGCAAGATGTGCACCTTTTATATTTTTTTAATAATTATTATTTATTCAAAAGAACCTAAAACCACTTAAAAGCATTTGTTTTAAAAAAATAAATAAGTAGTGCTCACACAAAATCTCTCTGCCCCCCCCTCCATCCTTCCCACCCCCCAGATGCTGTGGTGCAAAAAGCAGGGGGTAAAAGCATCCCCCCAGGAGCAAAGGGATTGGTGATGGGATGACATCTGCCTTCACTGCCTTAGAAACATAAATGTCATGGCTGGAGCTCAATGGCACGTCCCTACGTGTCCCCACTTTTGGGGACAATGCATTTGGGGCACTCAGCGCTGAGAAATCTGCCTGCCAGTGCTGCCCCTGGAGAAGGTTTTTCTCCCAGAGGTTTCTAGTGGAAGCCAAAACCAGAGCAGCCCCTTGGTGGGCAGTGTGGGGTGATGGTGACAGACACTGAACACTGGTGACAGAGGAAACTCCGCAGGGATGATGTCCCAGTCCCCAGCACGGCAGCACAGGGCAGTGGGACACTCAGGGCAGCCGTTCCCCAGAACGCTTGGCAAGAAGAAGATGGGGATGGAGACCCAGGACAAATCCTGCTTCTGCCACCCATGTTTGGACATGCCACAGCAAGTCCTGACCCCAGGACATGGCTTCCCTGGTGTGGGCTGGCAGGGGGGAAGCACCGGGAGCCCATCACAGCCAAAATGCTGTGGAGGACCCCGCTGTTGAGCCCTGTCCCCGGGGGCTCCGTGCCCAGGGTCAGATGAGGGATGCTCATGGGTAAAAAGCCTTTCCCATGGCCACAAGGAGCAGGGAGCCGGATTTTGGCTCCCAGAGCACCAATGAGCAGCACAGCCAGATGAAGGGACCCACAAAACCTGCACCTTCCCGACTCCTTCCCTCTGTGGGGAGCAGGGCAGGAGCAGAGGCTTCCCATGCCGGAGCTGAAGC
This sequence comes from Anthoscopus minutus, assembly GCA_013399455.1. Taxonomy (NCBI): domain Eukaryota; kingdom Metazoa; phylum Chordata; class Aves; order Passeriformes; family Paridae; genus Anthoscopus; species Anthoscopus minutus. Next base: position 374,255 of record VWYI01021662.1, read on the forward strand.
TAAACCAGGTTGTCACCAAGGCCAGCCTGGAAGGCTGTGGATGATGGGATGTGGGTTTGCTTTGCAGGGCAAGAGGGGCATCACCTGGAGGGGGGGATGCAGGATGGGGGCTGTGGAGAAGGGCTGGGACACGGGATGAGTCCGCATCTCTAAGGCACAATCCACCTTGAGGCCGGGACACAGGGATGGGCTGAAGCACAAGATGGGGTGGTTTTCTTGACTGGCATCTGTTGTTTTGGGGAACACATCTGCCTCTGAAGCAGGACTCTCTGGTGGGTTGGGAATTCATAAAACCCAGCCTGGCACGGACACAGCTCCAGGACTAGAAGTGCATCCCAACAAGATGACTTTCCCATTGATTTCCATATTTGAAAATGTTCTTAAAGGAAGAAAAATACCAAATTGGTCAGATGAGTGGGGAAATACGCAATTTTGAGAGCTCTCCACTCTCATTTTTGTGCTTTTCACTGTTTTGTCCCAGTTATGGTGAACCATATGAATTCCCCATCAGAGATGTTGGGGGAGACCCAACACTTCAGCAGCTGATGCTCCAGACCCCGTTTCCACACTGAAATCCAACATTTACAGAAACTGGCTAATTACCACGTTTATAATGCTTTATTCTCTCACAGCCCTGCCTACCCTTATTACCTTCTTTGTTAATAATTCCACTACTTTCTTTCACTGCCACAGACCTACAGTCACTTACATCTCTTTTCTGCCTATGAAGCCATGCCAGTGGTAAAAAAAAACACCCCAAAATTGGATGCAATCTTAACTTTTAGCTCTTGCATTTACCCTACAAGTCATCCCCTCAAAGGACCCCAGTGGCTTCTTCATTCCCTTGATCATTTTTAAAAAATACTGAATGACTTCTTTCAGATTTAATATTATTATTATTATTATTATTATTTTTATAATAATAATTATTATTATTTTGGTAAACAGTCTCCCAAACAGTGCGGTGAAAAAATTAAAAACCCTCTCACCTCCCTCCCCCATTTTTTTCCCCAAATTAAAAAGAAGTACATTAATGTTGCATGTTATTTCAAGTGTTGTCCTTGTGCAACTGAACCCAACCGCCTGCCAAAGGAGCAATAGTTTTGTTGTTGCTGCTCAGTTAAAAAAGAAAAGAAGAAAAAAAGAAAGGGAGAGAGAGTGAGATTTGTTTCCTGATATTTCCTCTTTCTGGATCTCGCAGTGCTCAGCTCCAGGAAAACACTGGCGTTTTCCCCACAGGGAGAGCAAAACCCCACGGGGCTGTGTGGGGTGAGCACCTGCCCGTGCCCCACAGACCTTCCTCTCCTTACCCTTCCTTCTGTCCATCCATCCATCCATCCATCCATCCATCCATCCATCCATCCATCCATCCATCCATCCATCATCCATCCATCCATCATCCCTCCATCATCCATCCATCCCTCCATCCATCCCTCCATCCATCCCCCAGAGCCCTGCCGCGGGCGCCGGGCGCGGGGGACGCGCCGTGGCCTGCCACCGTCCCCTCCTGCAGACCGCTCAGTGGTTATTGCGATGAAACTGAAAACTATGAACGATACTAATTTCTCAAGCATTCCTATGGCACTTGCATTGTTCTGCATAATTTGAGCGGGTTGTAGGGGAAGAGATTAGAGGAGGAAAAAAAAATACCCTTGGAAAAGTCAATGGAAGGACCAAGAGTCATATTTCCGACTCCCTCCTGTACGACCGCTGATCCAAAGCTATTGTGGCTTGAAGCCTGTCGAACTCGTGCCTGTTGTCCGGACTGAGGTCCTCCAGACCCCTGCTGTCATCGTCTTCCTCTTCCTCGTCGCGGCTCATGAAGGCCAGCTCGTTCTCGTAGCAGAAGGAGTTGGTGCTGGGCAGCAGGAATTTGTTCTCCACCAAGTCCTTGGCGCTGCAGCGGGGGGTGGATGGGACCTCATAGGTTTTGTGAAAGTGGGAATAGTCTACTTTGTACTGGTTTTTCTCCTCGAACAAGACGGGCTCGAAGCGGTGGCCCCACAGTATCTCACTGGCCAGGTAGGAGCTCCGAGCTTGCGTCGTCATGGCAGTGGCCTCTACCATGCCCTCCAGGATGACGACGATCTCAAAGTCGTCTGTCTCCAAGTCCTGGCGGCTGATCCCGAACAAGGGGCTGTCTTCGTTGATCTCGTGGAGAATGGTGATGGGAGACACCAAGAAAATACGGTCCAAGCCTTTATCAAACCCCACGTCAATGTCTATTTGGTCGAGCGGGATGTACTCCCCTTCCTCCGTGATCCTGGGCTTAATTAGCTGAGCTCGTACGTGGGCTTCTACTATGTGGCTTTTCCGTAGGTTCCCAACTCTCCACATCAGGCAGAGTTTTCCATCTCTCATTGCCACTACTGCATTATGGCTGAAAAGTAGTGTCTGGGCCCGTTTTTTGGGCCTGGCCATTTTTGCCATTATTGCACCAATCATGAAAGAGTCGATTATACAGCCCACGATGGATTGAACCACCACCATGAAGACGGCGAGCGGACACTCCTCGGTCACGCAGCGGAAGCCGTACCCGATCGTCGTTTGGGTCTCAATGGAGAACAGAAAAGCAGCCACAAAGCCATTGACCTGCAGAACGCAAGGCTTGAAAGTATCGTCTCCACCCGGGTTTTCTAGGTCTCCATGAATGAGTGCAATTAGCCAGAAAATCAGCCCAAACAATAACCAGGACACCAGAAATGCCAGGGAAAAGAGCAAGAGCATATACCTCCAGCGGATGTCAACGCACGTGGTGAACATGTCTGCAATGTACCTCTGTGGCTTGTCATCCATGTTGGTGAACTCCACGTTGCACTGACCATTCTTCTTTACAAACCTGTTCCTGCATTTCCTCCTGGTGTGGATTTTCCCATTGCCAAAGCCGTTGATACCTGGCATGGTGGTCAACCTCAGCCCGTCTTCCTCGGAGGACACGATGCTGTAAGGGTTGACTCTGCCCGTAGTCATCCCTGAGCCAAGCCCACAGTGAAGGTGAAGGGTCTTGCGACTCCCAGTGTCCCCCTGACCCACCCCTGCCCACCCCCCAAATTGTGCTGCGCTGGAAGAGAAGTCCCAAACGTCCACGTCTTGGCTGCCACGTCACCACGGGGATCCTGTGAGAGGCTCTGCAATGAGAAAGCAAAGACAGGGTTGTCACCAGTCATGGCACAGGGACTCGAGGGGCTGCTTGGACAGTGGTTCTGAGTGACAACCTCCTACACTGCTCTAATTCTCCTTTCCTTGGCTGGGCTGCTCCCAAAAAACACACAGAGGAAAGGGAGAAGGTGTTAGAGTTTGTTCTTTCATGATACAAAGTGAGTGAATAAATCTTACTGCATTTGTGGGACACTCAACAACCCCAGCAGATGAAAAACCTGGAGTTTCTCCACTTCACTTTTCCCACGAGCTCCTCCACCAGAGAGGAGAGCAGGGAGGCCGAGCTGCTCTCCTTGGGACACAGATACCAATAAAGGTACTTCTGGAAGCAGCTCCATCAGTTCACATTGCCCGTGCCAGATGGATCAATGCCCAGCCCAGTGCCGACCTCAGAGCACCAGCAGTTCTGGGCTCGAGGGAAAGCACAGGGAAATGTGGATTTAACCTCTGTCCCCCTGCCTGGGGCTGGGAGAGGACACAGCCAATGTGCATTTGGTTGGAGAAGGCCCCAGGAAGGTACTTGTTCAGGACAGATGTCCTGAGGAGCAACTTTCCCAACGTATCCATTGGGACATGGAGCCATCCGCGGTCACAGATGCCTGTAGCTGGCCAAGTCTCATGAAGGAACAACTGCCACTGGGGAATGGGGAGCTGTTTTGGTCCCTTCTGGAAGGTTCAGATGCAGGGTCAAGGACCTCCACTCAACTTTGCTTGGGAGAGAGGTGACATGGACATGGGAGAGGTGGCCCCAGCCTGGTGGGCTCCCTGGTGGAGGTGAACACATGGTAGGGGAACTCAGTGACACTCTGCCAGGCTGCTGGACCCCCAGCCCCTCTTGGAGCTGCATCAGGGAGCAGGCAGGATTGTGGAGAAGCCAGGTGGCACATCCAAAGCACCTCAAAGAGATGGCACCACAGGAACTCCCCACACACCGCCCCGTGCCACAGGCCACTCTATTATTTAACGTCATGGGACGTGCCACTGAGGATGGAACCATCTTGCTGGTGGTGAGAGCTGCACAGAGCAACAGCGTGGTGGGGGAGTGGATGCAGAGCCCCCTGTGACACCCCAGCTCATGCCTGGAGCACGGCGCAGCCGCGGGGCTGGACACGCCGTGCCGGATCTGCCAGCCCCATCGATGCGGTCGATTCCTGCAATCAGCTCCAGTGCCCGGGGACACGCTGGGACAAACACACCCTTTCCATTACACAGTGTCCAGGGCCAGCCAGCACCAGGGAGCATTGCCAGGCACAACCTGCCTGGGGCTGCATCATCCCAGCTCGCAATGATACCCTGCTCTGCCTTTTACTGAAATGCTCCCTAAATCCAGCCTGAGAATCAAGAAACCCTGCAGAAGCACTGCAGCACTAAAGCCTGCCCAAACCTCCCAGGTGCTGGACACACAGCCATGTGTGCCACCACCTTACAGCAAACAACATATTTCTCCCTGCTGCAATCCAGGCACAACCATTTTTATCCCCCAAGTTGATTTTTTGAGAGTCATAGTGGTTTGTTGGCATCTAAGCAGACTGAGGGATTGCTCACACATGAAAGCCTCTCCCTCCTTGGAGCCACAGGGGAGAGTAAAACAGGCATAAACAATTAATATTAATAGTAAATATTTACAGTTGTACAGTCCCTGGAAGTTAAACAGGACCAAAGTGGCCTTGCAGATCTATCAGGCCAGCTGCCCAACACCATTCTGGTCTCCCACCACGAGTCTTCCTCCTGTCCATCCTGACTGCATCCATTAATATTTCTCCTCATTTTTAAAATGAGATCTGAGCATTTTGGGCCAGAAAAGGCTGCTTCTCTATCACCCCTCTGGCTCGCCCCAGGGCAATACACTGAATGCTTTTGCCACAGGAGGAATTTACAGTCAGGTTTTTTAAAATTAATTCTAGATACATTGGAGAAGTGAACAAAGTGCAACGAGCCCCCAGTGACCTGTGAGAGGATTAGCTGGGGTCTGGATTAACTGTGCTGGAAGGGGAGCTGTGCCTGCGTGAGTGTGGAGGCAGCAGCGCTGCCCTCACCTGGGTGGGGCCCTCAGGGTCCCCATCACCCTTCCTTCCTTCCTTCCTTCCTTCCTTCCTTCCTTCCTTCCT